>PVKE010032661.1:0-18355 GCA_004027555.1 Craseonycteris thonglongyai
GGGGAGGTGGGAGTGGGCACCAGATGTATGGTGATGGAAGGGAAGCTGATTCTGGGTGTTGGGCACATGGTATGATGCATGAATGATGTGATGAGAACTTGTACATCTGGAAACTATCTAATTGTTACCAACCAATGCCACCCCATTATATTTAACAATAAAAAATAAAAATAAATAAAAAAAAATTGGTTAGTTCAACCATGGTAATCCCTTTTCTCTTTGTTACTAATTGGTTGAAATTAAATATGTGACCCATTTCTAAGGCATGTGAAGTCAATTGGGGAACTTCTAGGAAAGACTTTCCTCCCTGATAAAACAGCAGCGTAAGAAGAAAGCTTTCTTATGCCTTCAAAACCCACTTCCTTTCCACTCTAAATGTTTCATGTGAGAACGTGAGGTTTGGAGCTGCAACTACCATCTAGAAACTGGCAAGATGGCTCTGCAAATGACCGGGGCAAGGTAGAAAAAGTGATTCCTAATGCCATGTCTGAGCCCCTGAACCATCCCTGGAACAGACTATCTCCAGACTTCTTGTTCTGTTAGATACTTAAACAGCATCACTGTTAAACCATTATTGGATACACTGAAGTCTGCAGCCAAAAGCACGCCAAATAATACAGAAGTCATCTGCATATCCCTGGTAACTGGAGCCATTGAAGTGGATAAGACCAGCAGAAAAGGCCCTGGGAAGAAGTCTGAAAAATACTAATGTTAAAAGGAGAGAGGAATATGCCAAGGGGTATGAGAAGCACTAGCCGCAGAGTTGTTAATGACCCCCATGTAACAAAAGTAACAGTTGTCATAATCTAGCAGCACCGTAAGGACATAGATCAAAAGAAATGTAACTGAACTGTCAATTTAGCTCTTTAATTGCAAATCTGTTCAAAAATTTGGCCAAAGATAAGGTGGAAAACAGAAGCCATAGATAGGTTTTTATCTTTAAAAAGGTGTTTGGGTTTTGTTTTTTAACTCTGGGAGCTTCATCTTTTTTGCACTCTATTCTCCCAATCAAGAATTAGTTTGGAGTCATTCAGTGATGGGTAAAATGAACGTCTTCAAATTCCATGATTAAAAGTATCCTGTGGGTTTGGGTCATGAAATTCACTTGGACCTGAGAAATTATGGTTTGTCAGCATGAAGCTAAGCTGAAGAATAATTTTGACAACACCACGCACCAAATTACTGAACTGGCCAACTTCAGATTTCTGTTCCAGCTACTGTTTTTGCCAAGTTTTTTAATTGTGAATGAACATGATAAGGTTATCCCTTTCCCTTCACTTAGAGTAAATATTTGTAGACTCACTGACATTACACTATCCATTTAATCCATTTATTCTCTCATTGAGCTATTGGTGCTTTAAGAGGGTAAAACTGTGCTGGATCATAGCATCAAAGAGGAGGTCAGGGAATGCTTCATGTGAGATAATAGAGCAATTTTAGAAATGTTTAAGAGAAAATAATTTAGCACTAGGAAGAGGAAAGGGCATGGGAAAGAGCTCTGAGGTCAGAGTTGGTACTGAATTTTGGCCCCACTGCTTAGAAACTGTGAGAAATTAAGCAAATTGCTTACACTTTCTCAATCTCAGTTTTCCTTCTGCCAGATAAGGATAATAATATAGACTCCATAGGGTTGTTCTGAAGACCCAGTCACATCAGCAAAGAGCTAGCATGGAACCTGGCTCATAGTACAATTTTGATAAATGAATAAAAGTTCTAAATCAGTACATTTATCGATTGTTTTTAATATTAAAAATGTTATTGAGGCCAATTATCTGTTAACTATGTTGCAAAAACATTCTCTCAAGTAGTCATACCTTTCTTAACTTTGTATAAAGTATCTTTCTTTGGGCAAAAGATTTTCATTTAATGCAGTTAAGTCTGTCCCTTTTTTTTTCTCTGTATAGTTTCTGTGTTTATGTCGAATGTAGGAAAGTCTTTGGCATTTTCAAGATTTAAATTTATTGTCCTGTATTTTTTCTTAATATGTTCTTACTTAAGTATATGCAATTACTTTGAGACTTAGTGTTAGATTTTGATCAAACTTTTTTTTTAATCTATATCCAATAATCTCTTTCCCAACAATCTCTCTTTTCTCTATTGAAACAACTTTATCATATATTAAATTCTATAAATATATGCTTCTGCTTCTAAATTTTGTCCTCTGTTTCACTGATCAATTTATTTCCTCATAAGTATCGTATTGTTACAATTATTATAATATTGATTTATGGTATATTGTATATATGGTATCTGATAAGGCAAGGTCCTCATAATTTTTTTTTTTTTACATTTATTTTATTGTTTTGACAGAGAGAGAGAAGAGGGAGGACCCAGAACAGTCTCCATAGTTGTACATCATTAGCTGTGACATAGTTTCATTCCACACAGGTGGGCACAGCCATGCAAGGCAGAAACTGGGCCAGGGGCCTCCCACTTCAAAAGCACTTTCCTGAGAGCCAGGGACCTCCCATATGGGAAGCACACCCCAGAGTCAGCATATGGGTCTGCTCGGGCAGGAGCTAAGACTCAGTCCAATGACCCCAGGGCAGCGAGGTGAGCGCTTAACCCACTGAGCCATCCCAGCCTCCCCTATTCTTCTTTCTTAAAATAGTTTTTGTTCTAGCCCTTCTTGAATCAGCTAAACTTTAGAGTCCATTTATTAGGTTTTCTTAAGAAACTTAGTTTTAATAGTTGTTTTTTAACTGAACTGGGGGCCTCACTGCATTCGGGAAGCACACCCCAGTTCAGCATGTGGGTCCGCCTGGGCCGGAGCCGGGATTCGATCCTCGGTCCTCGGGGCTTCAAAGCGAGCGCTTAACCCGCTGAGCCATCCTGGCTTTCTCATTTTTTTTTTTTTTATTGTTTTTGACAGAGAGAGAGAGAGAGAGAGAGAGAGAGAGAACTGAACTGGGGGAGCGCCCAGTTCAGCATATGGTTCCGCACGGGCCGGGGCCGAGATTCGATCTTCGGTCCCGGCGCTGCAAAGTGAGCGCTTAATCGACTGAGCCATCCCGGCTTCTCCTTAATAGTTTTTGAAATTGGATTCAATTCATATTTTTATAAAATTTAGTCTTTTCTTCCAACTCTATTTATTCAAAATGTCTTTTGTGTCCTTTAAAAGAGCTTTCTGTACATTTCTTGTTAAGTTTATTCATATATATTATAGTTTTTATTGCTCTGTACTATTCTTGTTAGGTTTTTTTGATATACCTTTACACTTTTATTGCTAAGATAAGATAAAATAGTGCTATTTTATATTTTCTAACTGATCATCACTATGGTTTCTATAACAGCTTCTTGTATAATCATGTACATAATTGTCTGAATTTTCAGATTAGTTTTACTAGTTTTTACATTGTTTTACTTGAATTAAAAAGAACATCAGGTTTTCACCAAGAGTGACAATTTTATCTCTTCCAGTGAAATATTTATACTTCTGTCTTTTTCCTTGTTAAATTGTTATTTTTAAGCCTCTGGTATAATGTTGAGGAATAGTAGTCATAATAGGCCTCCTTGTCTTGTTTTTTGACATCAGTAGGAATTTTTCTGATGCTTCATCATTAAGTAGAATGGTTTTCTTTCTAACTCTAGTTGTGCTATGAGATTTTATCAGGAACAGGCATTTACTTTCATCAAATGCTTTTTCAGTATCTACTTCCATCTGTTAATAAATCACTTTCCAAATATTGAAGCATCCTTGAATTCCTAGGATAAACCTCCTGTGTTGTGATATGTTATTTTCCTATACTGCTAGATTTACTATGCCAATGCTTTATTGAAGAGTTTTATTTTTGACCATCTCTCAATGTGGGGGGCAGAGCTGTTCCTTGTGTGTGTGTTCTCCCCGCCCGTTGTGAAGTTACGGTCCCTCAGCTCCAAGCCCACCCTTCTGTACTTTGATTTGCGAGGCTGGGGCTGCACCCAGAAAACCAGATTTCTGCTTTGCCAGATGACTTCTGACTTACAAAAAGAGACGGAACGAATAGAAGAAGGAGAAGGCATTTGTTCCTCCCTGACAGCTTGTATGATCTTCCTGTGTGCTTCCTTTTCCTGTGTGTGGTATCCTGGAAACGCTCTTCACCCAGGCAGCAGTCGTTTCTTTCCAGAGCAACAGCTGAGTCCAGCACTGGCAGAACCAGCCTGAGCATGCTCCGTCCTCATGCTCCACCCCTGCCTCACCCCGCCCAGACACCTACTCCAATATGGCAGCACCCCTCTTCGTGGACTTGAGTTTCAGTTTATGGGGTCCCTCCTCCAAACTTCTGTATTTTAAAAAACTCAACTTCTCTTTATACCTTCCTGCTTTGGGGTAGAAGCTTCTTTTGGCAGCTACTATAGTTGTGACACCTTTAGAGTTCTCTTTTTCTTCTTTTGGGTACCTAGATAACAACATCATATCTGGTGATCAATTCTTTGTGTTATTTTTATCCATTTTCAGTAACTGGCAAGGTTTCTCTCTCTTGACTGGCCTTGCACTGGTTCACTATCCTTTTCTGTTTGGTAACAGAATCTGAGAGCCTCTTTGAATGAGTTAGAAAGCTTTCCATGTTTTTCCATCTGTTGCTTGAAGTTCAAAAAAACTCTCCTTTACATACTTCCAGACCTGGTGCCTTTTCATGGATATATACTAAAATTAATGTCCATTCAATTTATTCAATGAACATAGGTCTATTTGATTTTTCTATAGCCTCTTGAGTCAATTATGGTCATCTACACTTTCTGAGAAAATCATCCATTTTAATTTTATTTTCAAATTTGTTCTTATTAAGCTATTCACAGTAATCTCTTAAAATTTTACTACTACTCATCTTCTAATTCACCTGGCTATAGACTTTTAGGTTCAAAATCAAATTCTTTCAGGCCTCTGAAAATTTCAGCCACTATCTTTTAACATTCTGCTAATGAGAAGTTGTTTCTACTCAGCTTCTCCTTTTATTTTTTTTGTAGAAAAAGCTTCCCTTTCTATTTTTTTCTCCCTCTATAGTAGTTTTCTAATTTTTTTTTTTCTTTATTCTTTTAGAGTTTAGATTTTTTTTACAATGTGGAGTTTGTTGCATTCACTCTGCTTGTAATTCTCTGGGCCCTTCTGCTGTAAGAGCAAGTGTCTATCAGTTTTATAGGTTTTTCTATTGCTTTGATAATCTTTGATAATTTTCTATCTGTGTCTGGAAATCTTAGATGAATATTGGACCAACTTTCACTTCCACCCAATGATGGAGTGACAGGAACTGTATTTATAGCCTTGCCTTAACTAGAAAATGGAACAAAATATATGAAACAGTGGTTTTTAGATAACAGGTAACAGAGTTGAGGACTGTCATCCCTGAGGAAAGTGAGACAGATGAAGCAAGCCTTATGATGGCCCAGGACATAGTTCAGGGAGAATGTAGTCAAACAACTCACTTGCTGAGTTGAGGACACAGAAGCCAGAGTCTGAGGAAGTACCAATGCTCAGCTATCAGACTGATAGAAATGAAAAATTATGACAACACTTTCCACTGACAAGACTATGGGGAAATAGGCATCCTCAGACCTGCTAGTGGGAATGCAAACTGGTAAAATTCTTCAGGAAGGAAGTTTGGCAATACATTATAGAACTACATATGCACTTAACTTTTGAATCAGCAATCCCATTTCTAGAAATCTACCTTGAAGATACACCTGCAGCAATAAGAAACGTGCACACATATATTCATGTAGTTAGTCATTGCATCATTGTTTACTACTGAAAAATAATGAACAACCTAAAATAACCAAATATAGGAGACTGGTTGGATAAACTATGATGCATCCATACAATGGAGTGTCATGCTGCTGTAAAAAAAAATAAATAAAAAAGAATAAGGAAGATACTATGAGCTGATAAGGAATAGTCTCTAGGATATATTGCCAATTGAAAAAGAAGCAAAATGTGAAACAATGCATATAGTATGCTACCATTCCTCTAAGATAGAAGGGTATATAAGAAAATATACATGTTTCGACTCATTTGGGAGAAAGATACATGGGAAAGACAAACCAGAATCTAATGAGACTATCATCTGCAAGGAGTGTAGAGGAATGAGGTGGGGGAAAAGGGGTGAAAGGAATGGAGTAGTAGGGATGAGGTGGGTAGAAATACTTCCCTGAATATACCTTTTGAATAACCTTGACTCTTAGAATCCTGGTAATGCTTCATATATAAAAAAAAAAAAGTAATCAACTAAAATGAGTGTGTTGGGGGGAGCAGGGAGGAGGGGGTGCAAAATGAAATACAAAAGAATAAAGAAAAAATTATAAAACTTTTATAGAGGGAAAAAAACAGAAAGGGGAGCTTTCTCTATAAAACAGAGAAGCTGAATAGGAACAACTTCTCTAAGCAGAAGATTAAAAGACAGTGGACAAACTTTGCAGAGCCCTGAAAGAATTTGATTTTAAATCTAAAAGTCTATAACCAGGCAAAATAGGATAGGCAAAAGAACCTAACTATATTGCAGGTCAATGATACAGCCACACTTGCTAGACCTCTGCAAAGCCAAATCAAAGTCCAAACTACACAGCAAGGACTCACTAATCCAGGCCTATCAGACACCTAACTTTGTTCTCACGCTTTTCCACGCCTGCACATCTGGAGTCCTCCAGCTGTTTTACTGGGTTTCAGTTATTTGTCATCCATCATTCTAAGTGACATCTTTAGCAGCTGGAGAAGCTGAAAGTTTAGGAAAATGTATAATTTTTAGATTTGATTCTTACTTTTCGAAATATCTACTATTGGGCCCACGACCATATCCTGCCAAACAGGGCAAAGAATGAAAGAAAATGGCATGTTGGTGGAAAAGGAAATTAATCTCTTACAAAATTGTGCGAAAATATTTTATAATCATCAGTTTCTACATGACTTTCAAATGCTCTTCATGCTCATTAACACAACTTAATTATAGTTAGGCTTTTTGTTTTAATTAACGTTGAAGAAGTAGGCCCTGGTTTTAAAAGCTTAGTGAGAAACTGTAGAAGTGAGTGCTTCAGTGACTCGCTCTTGGGGACCTTAAACTCTCAGCTTGTCATAATGATGTCTAAGGTACGATGTCTGAGAAATGATCAATAATCAAAGAGTCTTTTTCTTTACCTTTAAAAATATTGACCTGGGGAAGCAGGGATGGCTCAGTGGGTTGAGCACTCACTTTGCAGCCCCGGGGACTGAGGATCGAATCCCAGCCCCGGCCATCCTGACCCATATGCTGAACTGGGGAGTTCCCCCAGTTCAGTTTTCACTGGGGCGAGACCCCTGCCCAGTTCCTGCCCTGTGTGGCCCTGCCCACCTGTGGAATGAAACTGTGTGGAAAAACCAGTGATATGCAACTATGGAGACTGTTCTGGGCTCTCCCCCTTCTCTCTGTCTCTGTATCTCTCTCTCTCTCTCTCTCTCTCTCTCTCTCTCTCTCTGTCAAAAACAATAAATAAATCTTAAAAAAAAAAAAATATTGACCTGATGATTTCACATTCAGCAATTTCGCATGTGGAAATCATCAGAGATGCATGCAACTATTTATGTACAGAGATTGCAGCGTGTTTCTTAGCATAAAATTGTAATGTACCTAGATGTCCACAATAAAGAAATGGCTAAAGACATTAAATAACAACTATTAAATGTTTTTCAAAACCAGTTAATGATGACATGGGGAAATAATCAGAATACAGTAATAGAAAATAGTGCTACAAGGACATTTGCCTGTGTTATGCAACCTGCTAACAGAAAAATGGGTACCAATTGCTCAGCAATATTTTAAATATGTTATTTTTAAAAACAGAATAAATATGTATTCTATACAAACACATATATTGATTTATATATGTAATTATATTTTTTATATACACACACACAGAGGAAAAATACCTTTAGAGCAATTAGCAAGAAAGAAAAATATGGATGGATTAGATGAAAACACACCAAAATTATAGCAATAATAATCTTTATGTAATAGAAACTATGGATAATTATTATTTTCTTACTTATATTTTAAATATTTTCTAGATATTCTGCACTAAGCATGAATTATTTTTACTAATTCTATTTTTGTTATTCTCAAGTCAATAATCTGGGAGCCATCTTGATCTTTTTTCCTCAAAACCCTGTGTGCAATCCATTAGGAAACCTGTTAACTACTTTCAAAAAAATCTTGAATCTATTCATTCACTTTCTATGACCCCTCGCTATGGTCCAACTCACTAACATCGGTTGCCTGATATCTGCCACAATATTCTCTCTGGTCTTTCTGTTTCCACACTAACCCTCCCACACCCACTCCAGTCTCAAGAAGGACCAGAAAGAGGAGTTATAAGAGAAAATTATGGGGAGTAAAACAGTGTCCCACTTAGCAAAAAGCCAAAGTCTAACAAAGAGTGTTTCTAATGGGGGGCTTGACAGAAATGGCTAATACATTTCAAGGAATACTAAAGTCTGCCATGGCACATAAAGTTGTGTTCCCACTCTATGCTCAAATCACACACCTCAGATCTCATTATCCACATAAAACACCCAGTGAATCTCTCTTATCTGTGGCAAATTTGAATTACTCGTGCTTTGGGTTGCTTGTGGTAAATCCATCCAGATCTTGCACAGAGAAAGTAGAAGATAAGATTATAAATGAAGATCAGGAAAGAAACTGAAACAATAAGTAACCAATGGGAACCCTCAGAAAGTTTAAAGTGGGGCACTGAATTTCCCACAGTCCATGCGACGGAGGCTTGAGCCAATTTATTACCATATAAAGAAAAAAGGGGACCTCAAAAGTCTGGGGGAACTTAAGGACATCCATCCACTCAGGTATTTATGGTACGTTAATATTATGTCAGAGAAAGATGGGTTGTACAGATGGTGTTGCCACATTGTTTTCTTTTTTTTATTATTATTATTTTATTGATTTTTGACAGACAGACAGAAACAGAGAGAGACAGAGAGAAGGGGGAGGGCCCAGAGCAGTCTCCATAGTTGACATTAGTTTTCCATATAGTTTCATTCCACAGGTGGGCACAGGGCTGCGCAGGGCAGGAACTGGGCCGGGAGCCTCCCACATAGGCCCCAACAAGAACTGAACTGGGGGCACACCCCAGTTCAGCATGTGGGTCCGCATGGGCCGGGACCGGGATTCGATCCTTGGTCCCCGGGGCTTCAAAGTGAGCACTTAACCCACTGAGTCATCCCAGCTTTCCCTACATTGTTTTCTAATTGGTTTCATGTGAATATCTCATGAGCAGTCAGTCCCATTCATCTTCATATGCCCAACACCTGCCACAAAACAGGTGTTAGAAAGCAGTCATAAAATTAATTTATTAGTGAATTAGAAAGTAAGGGGGGGGAGGAAGGGAAGAGAAATAAATGAACAAATGAATTTACAGGTAGCAATAAGAATGGCTAGTGCTCCTGGAGCATTTACTATAGCAGGTATTGTTCTAAGGGCTTTCAAGTATTAACTCATTGACTTGAGATTAGAATTAAATTCCCCCTGGCTTAATGCATCTTGTATATTTTCATTATCAGCTTCACCAGTGATCAGATTTATGGTGCAAAGAAACTCTTTAATGAGATTGATTAAAAAAGCAGATGTCTTTAATTAAAAAGAGACTGTTCATCAAAGCCTCTCTTATGTAAGTGGTCCAAATGTTGTTGGCTTATGAAAATACGTATGAGCACTGGAGGCTACAGACTCGGAGGGGAGGTACTCAATATTCCATTATATTAACAACTAGAAATGACAGGCTGAGTCAAAACAAAATAAGTGTCCTGTTAATTTAGGCCTCCCCCAGAGCTGCTTGTCTCAGCAGCTGTCTTAGTTCATTAACAATAAACCTAACCTAGAAATATACACTACAACTAAGACTATATCGATTTATATAGGCCTTTGAGTGCGTTCTCTTTCACTTAGTCATTTGACAAGCATTTCTTGAGCACCTACTATGTGCCAGGCACCATTCTAAGTGCCTTAGAACAGCAGTAATCCAAACAAAGCCACTGCTCCATAAAGTTCACATTACTTCACAATTGAGACAGCAAAACTGCAATCCCCATTTTACAGAAAAAAGAAGTTGGGGCTCAGAAGGAGTTAGTGACTCCAATTGTGATCAAATGGAAAGATAATGACACTGGACACTGATTCTCGATACTTAGAATTGAAAACACTCTTTAACTTGTATACAGTGATTGTTTTGGTGAAATCATTTTTAGTGTTTTGATTTCTCCTCAGACTAAAATATTTTGCCACGCACCCACACAACAGTCAAAAGGTTCTTGAACCCCATAAACCATTCGTGTCAGTGTTATAGGGGATTCAGTGGGGAGTTCCCTGGTAGGAACGCTGTAGGTGTTTTTGACTTCTCTCTTTCCCTCAAATTCTTCAGCAAATCTTATCCAGAACACTTTATCACGTCCCTTTATCTTCATTACTTAGTCTGGTCTAAGCCATCATCATCTCTTGTCAAGATTATTGATCTAGAGGGTCCCATCTGGTGTTACCACCATTCTCCCCTTCACTTTCCTCAACACACAGCTAGAGGAAGCCTTTTAATATGTAAGTCAGATCTTGTCACTTCTCTGCCCAAAACCCTACAGAGAATCTCCCAGTTCCACTGAGAGTAAAAGTCAACACACGTCTTTACCATGGCCTATAACGCCCTGCACAAGCCAACCCCACTTCACCTGACCTCACCTCTCCATTCTCCTCTTTCACTATCACCATTCTAGCCACAGTGACCTTCTCACTGTTTCTCAAGCCGTAGGGAATGTTTCCACCTCAGGGCCTTTGCACTACCTCTTCTCCCCACGTCAAACATTTCATTCCCAAATATATTCATCCTCAACTTCTTCAAGTCTTTGCCCAAGTGTTACCGTTTTAGTGAAGGCCCTGACCACTCTACTATTTTCTTTTTGTTAAATTTATTGGGGTGACATTAATTGATATCAATTACATTGTTTCCAGGTGTACAATTCTACATGACATTGTCTATACATCGCATTATGTGCTCATCACCCTGTGTTTGATTCCCCCTCCCTACTCCCCGCCTCTACTAATCGAATGTGGTGCACTCTCGGGACTCCAATACTTCCAACCTCCCTTACTTGGTTCTATTTATCTCATCACTTATTACTTTCTAAAAAAACGATATAAGTTGTTTCTTATGTTCTCTGTCTCCGGGCACCACCGTGAGAGGAGCGGTTCCCAGGTCCACGTATCTGCAATGGAGGATCCCACGCAACTGGTCCAGCTTCCTGATCAAAAGAAACAAGCAGATGCACAGCTCTGAACCCAATACTCTGAAGTCCCGCACCTCCTTCCACTACAACACGGGGGCTTTACCGAAAGACAGTGGTGGGTGTGGAGTGAGTAGCCAACGGCAAAGTGGTGGTGGGTGCTCACGAAGCAGAGAGTCGGCCAACAAAAGCTGATCCTACATGTGACCACCACCATCAAGAACAGCCCGGCCACCCTCAGCAGCATCCAGCACATGATCCGCAAGAACAAGTCCCCCTGGACCTGCACGAGGCCACCACCCGCAGAGCCAGCACCTGTGCAGCCAGAAGCTCATACCGTTGAGGAGGACATGACTCACCCCACCCAGAGCTCCTGAGCATCCCACCCCCTCAGCGAAATACAGCTTCAGAGCTGGCTTTCCTAAGAAAAAGAACTTGTTTTGTTTGTTTGTTTCTATATTATGTTGTCTTTCTTCCCTCTAAGGGCAGGAATTTCTCTTCCTCCTATTTACTTATGTATTCCCAGACGCTAGAATAATGCCTGGTTCACGAGTACTGTAGGCACGCAGTAAATATGCATTGTCGTTATTATTATTTTCACCATTACTGTTTGTGAATGTCAGGGACAGGAAATATGAGATCTTTAGAGAAAAAAGATATTCTCGCTTGAAAACACCAAACTTTGGAGAAAGAGACTGAAGATTTTCATAGCTCAAGATAACTCAAGTTTGAATCCCAGCTCTGCTGTTTACTTGGACCTTCCGTAAGTCATTCACCCTCTGTGAGTCTCAAGTCTCTTCAATGTACAAATGGGGGCAGGGGGGAGGGGAGGAACAGACAAACAAACAACAAACTATCTCACAAGGTTGCGGTACTGATGCAGTGATAGAAGACATAGAAAGAACCTGGAAGTATCTGGCATAATCAGAAGACACTTAGTATTAACTCTCTCCAATTAGTAGCTTCATTTTACTTTGGCCAGATTCTTACTTAACGGTGTGGCTTTGAACACATTACTAGCCCTTGTAGAGGCTCCGTTCACATAAGCTATCTCAGGAAAGTGGTCATTGAGAGGTTCTCTCTCCGAGGAGCCCATGACTCCATGGGCTTGGAGAATTGCAGTGGAGGGAACCCTGAGCCTCACAAAACGTTGCTTCACCCTTTCCAATGGGTTGGCTAATCTGCCTCTGAGCTGTTCATTACTGAGCCCTTCAAAAGTCAACAGATAATAGCAGAAGATAAATAAAACCTTTGTCACTCACTGCTGCCTCTGTTTTACACAAGTGCTGCCAAAATAAGTTGCAGCAAGAACCTTTGAACAGAAGACCAGTCAAATGGTATGTGCTGATAAACGTTTGTTTAGAATGCAGCTTTTTCTTTTCCTGGAATCTCAGTAATTAAGCAACTGCCCTGAACAGGATCCTTTCAGACAGCTGTTTAGAATATGTGTTCCCAACCTTCTTACCACTACACACACCCTTTTTTCCCACAACCTCTCCCTTAGAAACTCAGATTTCCAGTTTTTTCTACCAAACTGCATACATCAAGTGATAATTCTGTATTTTTTACATTAGTCAAATTAATGAGTAGAGTCAAAGATTTATGCTCATTAGAACTTCCAATTAGCATGAGTTGGCGTACTTTTCACTGTATGGCTATGCTTCCATCCCCCCCCCCCAAAAATGATGTTTTAAAATAGCCTGAGTAGCCTAATTCGAAGTCTATTCATTTATTCATTTGACACGTATTTAGTGAACAACTATTATCTGCACAATTCCAGGTGCTAGGGATATAGCAGTGAACAAAACACAAAAATTCCTACCCTCTGGAGTTTGCATTCTAATGCAGATAAACAAGACAAATAAAATATGTAGATAGAATAAGTTCTAAGGGAAACATAAAGCAAGAAGAGAGATGGGATGTACAAAGCACAGTGAGGGTGCAGGAATGTTCTTTCCAATAGTGAGGCCAGAAAAGTTCAGCCTGAGAAGGTGATATGTTGAGCAAAGATCTGGAGGAGATAACAGTAATCCTTGAAGTGCCTGAGAAAACAAGGAGTGAACAAGAGAAGCAGGCCCTGATGAAGAAGGCCCATGTTTTTGGTGATCAGCTGGAAGGCCAGGGAAGCTGAGACAAAGAACATAACCAGGAGACAAAGTTAGGAGAACAGATGAAACAAAGTCTTGGCATTTGTTCCCTGGATCAGCTTTCACGATGAACAAGAAATAAACCACTGGAGGGTTTTGAGAAAAGGAACGGCATGATCTTCCATTTTAAGGGCATCGGTTGTATGAGCCAGTCAGATGTTTCTGGTAGTATCATTGAAATGTTGACAACGGCTCATGAAAGTAGTAAAAGTCCTCTCAAAAATGCAGGACTTCTGCATTATTCATAATAGCCAAAAGGTCCAAATAAACCCAAATGTTCAATTGATGAACAAGATAAACAAAATGTAGTATATCCATACAACAGGATTTATTCAGCCATAAAGAGAGGAAGGACTCATACAGGCTACAGCATGGATGGCCCTTGAAAACAATGCTAAATGGAAGAAGCCAGTCACAAAAGGCCATGTATTATATGATCCCACTTATGAAAAAAGCTCACAATAGGCAAATCCATAGAGACAGAAGATTAGTGGTTGCCAAGAGAAGGGGAGAGGGGGAATAAAGAGTGACTGCTAAAGGGTACAGGGCTCTTTTTGGGTTGATAAAAATATTCCAGATTAATGATGTTGGTTGAACAACCTTGTGAATATACTAAAAGCCACAGAACTGTACACTTTAAAGAGCAAATTTTATGGCGTGTGAATTACATCTCAATTTTAAAAATAAGGGAGTTAGGCTTTTGGAAACTGGTACCAGGAAGATGGCTTCTTCTGTCTGTTCTTTGCCTTGTCATTCTCCTCCTCTCATGCAATACACAGCACTCAGTGAAGTTAGTTCTGTGACACTGATCAATACAGACGCTCACCCAGAATGACTTATACCAAGAGAGTAAAGCCACACTTCTCTTCTATCTGTAAGACTACTGACCCATCATCATGGGCTGTGGCTTCCTTCCTCCAAATGCTTCTCACATCTGGACTTCATGTCCCCGTCACCTTGATCATACTCCACTTCACATAGAAAATGCATCTGTGGAGCTGGAGTAACTAACTCTTATTTTTGTTTTGTTTTTTTGTTTCCAATCTGTTCTACAGAGAAGCCATAAAACACCACTTTATTCATTCCTGTGTTCCACGTAAGAATCTAAACTGGCTTCCTCAAGACATTTCCCTTATCACAGTATATATTTTCTGGAGAAAAAAAATTAACTAATTTTTGTGTTGTTCCTACCTTAAGAAATGGAGCTTGGATGATAAAATGTTAGAAGATAATTTGGTAGGTTTATGTGAAAAATGGAATAAGATATTTCAAATTAGAGCTAGCTTGGAAAATCCAGGAACAATGGTCAATGTAACAACTGCTTGTTTCAGCTACCAGAATGAGAAAAATTCTGATGAATTGCATTTTAGACCAGAAATCATTTTGAAATGTGGTTCTCAGGAAGACTAAAAAGGAAGGATTTGTGAATTCTGAACTACAGAGTTTCAGTTTTATGTTATGTTGAAATAATCTAGGAAGCATTACATTCTTAAAAATGTGAAAGATTGACAGATGATCTCTGAACACACAATCTTAGAAACAACTTGAAACCAACCAGCATTCTTAAAATATAAAAAGCTATTTTATGAAAAAATTTTGTAATTAGTAAAAGCAAAGATGCTTGCTCTTGCTGTGCATAATTATTTGATCTGCAGAGAAATAGGACTCATTTGGGTATATAAATAGCATTATTTTTTAAATGGTTCGTTAAGTGATAATATTTGACCAGTCTTTATGGTTATTTGTTCACAGTATGTCATAGTATTTTCCATTAATGTCTCAAAGATATTAACATTATCTTCCTGGGGTGTTCATCATCATGCTTTATTATAAATCATGGTTAGATGTTATATGCCGTGAAAGGAAACTATGAAAATACTTTCAAAATTAGTTTTCCTATTTAATTCGTCTGGTAGTCACTACTAAAAACAATAGGACCCCCAATCAGTCTATTATAGAGATAAAGAAGAAGAAAGGTGGTATAGAAAAGGACAAAGAAAAAAGAGAGAAGAATCCAAGTGAAGGAAGGAGACAGCGATAATATGATAAAATAAATAAATAACAAAGTTAGATGAGGAAAACAGAAGGGGCGATGAGAAGGCCAGTTGCTTGAACCAGAGAATCAGCTTCCCCAAAGGACATCTTGGGTAGTGACTATAAAGCTACCGCATAATTATTAGGTTTCCTTCAACTTAACACACCATCTGTAGCTCATTTTGGGCACATCTGAGCCTCTGAGAATATAACGAAAACAATAAAAGAATAGAAATCAACCCTCCACTCTCCGGGCAAAAGTCATCACATATACTTACCATTTAATTCATATTTTCTGGGGTGTTCCTTGGACCTCAAGATGAAAAGTCTGACGGTCTCACCTCAAGGCACTTGGGTACCTACTCCCACACCAATGCCAAGCAGCACAACACTGGCTTTCCCCAGCTCCAGAATCTAACTATCATCACTCCTTCCCTGTGATATTTTCCATGTGAAATTTGTGGCAGAGTTAGAACTTCACCAAGAAGAAAAGCTTGGCCTCCTCTCCCAGTTCAAATAAGGGAAGTTCTGCTCTGGCTGAAAGGTGGTTCCACCCACTCCCACTGAAAACAGGTGGGGAGGAAAGGGAAGTGTATCCACCTGGTAGCAACTCTCAAGCCAGTTTGCCACAACGCTACAAATGCTACCATACAAATGGTGGAAAGGGTTGAATGTCTCTCAACCAGCTATTTGATGGAACTTGAACTTTTATTTCAGAATCCAGGAATCATGAGTGGATATGTATATGTGGAGTGATAAAGTTAACTCATATGTCAGGACCCACAAAATGGAGGCTGCCTCAGTAGCCCGGCCCACATCACAAATCTAAACCTAAATCAGCCTGTACTCACTGGAAATATCTGCCAAAGAAACCTAACATACCCAGTCACAATCCAACAACTCAGCTTTAGCTAGCTCACCTCATCCTAGAAAGCAGGACTTTTTGCCTTATAAGAAAACCCCCGACTTCCTAGCCAATCATACCCCATTTCCTCAGTGCCTCTTCTAACATTCTATAAACTGTTTCTTGCCCAGCATCTCTGGGGAAGAATTTCTTGTGAGGCACTGTAGTCCCCTAATCCATGGACTGTTTTCCCCTAAATAAAGAACATCAACCTCATTACTAAATTGTTTTAGTTTTGTCATTTGACAGGAGACATAGAGACAAGAGAGGAAGAGAGAGATAAGAAAGAGATACCAGTGCCTTATGCTATTCCTGTATTTGAAGTGCGATTGACCTTTGAACAACACTGATTTGAACTAAGTAGGGCCACTTATGAACAGATTTTTTTTCAATAAATAAAGTAGTCTCTCCTTACCTGTGGGTTCTGCATATGTAGATTCAAGCAGCGTTTTCACATTCCCAATTGTAAATTCTCAACCCTAGATCAAAAATATTGGTTTCATCTGCTGTTGGTTGAATCTTAGGATGCGGGGGTTGAATGTAAAGTTTGGGGAGATTCAAAAGTATAGTACTCAATGTTTCCACGGTTGTGGTCAGCAGCCCCAACCCCAGCGTTGTTCAAGGATCAACTGTACGGTCAAACCTTAGCATTTTAGTCATCTATCACTTCAAATGTAACTTTAAAGATGTGCACTTCATAAACCCACAAATATGTGGACAGATAATTTTTGACAATGGAGCAAAAAATATACAATGGAGAAAATAAAGCCTCTGCAATAAACAGTGCTGGGAAATTTGGGAAATCACATGCTAAAAATGAATCTGAACTGCAAACTGTCACCATATATCAAAATTAACTCAAAATGGATCAAAGACCTCCACGTAAGACCCAAAACAGTAAACTGCATAGAAGAAAACATTGGTACTAAACTTATAGACCTTGGGTTCAGAGAGGACCTTATGAACTTGACCTCAAAGGCAAGGGAAATAAGAGCAAAAATAAATAAACAGGACTTTATTAAACTAAAATCTTCTTTACAGCAAAAGAAACCATCAGCAAAACAAAGAGACAACCAACCGAATGGGAGAAAATATTTTCAAGCAATGCTTCTGATAAGAGGCTAATATCGAAAATACACAAAGAACTCATACAACTCAAAAGCAAAACAAACAACTTGAGGGTAATGGAGGAGGGAAGAGGTATCAAATATATGGTGATAGAAAGAGAACTGACTCTGGGTGGTGAGCACACAATGCAACACATAGTCGATGTAATGTAGAATTGTGTGCCTGGAACCTACGTAACTTTTACCAACCAATGTCACTCGAATAAATTTAAAGAAAAAGAAAAAGCAATAAAAAAAAACATATGAAAATGTAATATGCATTGTATCTAACTTTAAAGTTTTGGGGAGTATTAGTTTTTTAAATAAATTGAGGTTTGTGTCAAAAATTAAATAAATAAACAATCCAATTAAAAAATGGGCAGAGGACCTGAACAGACACTTCCCCCAAGAAGACATACAAATGGCCAACAGATATATGAAAAAATGCTCAACTTCAGAATCTATTAGGGAAATGCAAATCAAAACTACAACAAGATACCACCTCACACCTGTTAGAATGTCCATAATCAACAAGACAAGAAATAACAAGTGCTGCATAGGCTGTGGAAAAAAAGGAACCCTCATATACTGCTGGTGGGAATGTAAACTGGTACAACCACTATGGAAACAGTAGGGAGGTTCTTTAAAAATTTAAGAATAGAGTTACCATACAACCCAGCAATCCCTCTTCTGGATATCTACCGTATTTTTCAGCGTATAAGACGACCGGGCGTATAAGATGACCCCCTAATTTTACAGTTAAAACATAGGTTTAGGCCTATATTCGCTGTATAAGACGACCCCCCACTTCCGAGGCAACACCAGTTCTTTTTTTAATTAAATTTTTAATGAATGACATTTTTCGAACATACCGTAATATACCGTACATTGATACGATAAATGGAAGGTCTCTTCACAAATGGCAATGCCATGAACTTGA
>PVKE010032662.1:7505-18454 GCA_004027555.1 Craseonycteris thonglongyai
CTTCAGTGCATATTTATTTCTATTTTACTTTTGACAGATAGAGAGAGAGACAGAGACAGAGACAGCTAGAGAACCGAACTGTGGGAACTCCCCAGTTCAGCACGTGGGTCCTGCCTGGGCCGGAGCCGGGATTCGATCCTCGGTCCTCGGGGCCTCAAAGCGAGCGCTCAACCCGCTGAGCCGTCCCGGCTTTCCCCTGAACATCTTTATAAATGACTTTTAGGAAATTTTTTGTTGTCTAAATAATGAATAATAATGAGCCTTTCCTGATTATGTAGTTTTATTAGTGTTTAGCAATCTGATATTCTTAAGGAACTTTCTGACTCTAAGGTTGTTTAGAATAAACAGTCTACTAGTTGCTGATATGTTTTAACCACACAGTATTCTATACTACAAAAATTCAGTAAAGAATTTATAAAGAAAAGAGTTCTATGTAGTAGAACAGTATATGGTACAACAAAATTTGAAGACTTGGCTGTGATAGATAAAATCTTCCTTTATTTGCTAACAGCTTTCATAATGGTTACCGATAGTTTCACAGCCCTAACAGAATAATTTCTTTTTAGAATCTCTAGGACTACGTAGTAAAGTTCTGAGGAAAATTGAAGAGCTCAGGACAAAGGTGAAAACCCTATCTGAAATTCCTGATGAATTTATATGTCCAATCACTAGGGAGCTTATGCAAGATCCTGTCATCGCATCAGGTATGTATGATGTTATTCTAAGTTTCAGAGCATATTATGTGTTAAATGAGCAAATAATGTAGACAGTTCACAGAAGTTTGTTGAAGTGGAAAATATTTCAAATTCCAGTTTTATTATAAGTAGGTTTGTTTTTTTTTTTCTTATTAAAAATTCATTAGAACTGAGGTGATCTATTGAACATTGTATTTCTCACTGAATAAAACTCAGTTTGGATGAGAGACAAAGGATTAAGTTGTACAAGCTTTATTTACACTTGTGAAATGTGTAGTTACTAGAATGTAAAGTTAAATATAGTTTATTAGGCTAGACTGTTGAGATACGTTTATTTTGTCCATCATGAATGTAAACAACCTTACAGAAATAAGAATTTAAATGTTATGAAGTTGCATCATTCTACATTAATTTCTAATCTCTGTCACTAAATGTACATACTTTACATAGTTGTAATCAGTAAATGCATATTTAAAAAAAATTTTGTGTAGAACTGTATTATATACATTTCTTAATTTTGATGCAGTCTGCATAATTTTTAACTTTAATAACTCTTTTCCATTGTGGCTCTATGCTACATTTTGTTTGACTCTTCTGTTTGGTGTATGTATGTGTTCTCAAATATTTATTTTGCAAACGACATTGCAGTGATATCTTGGTACTCCTTTCTTTCTGTTATTACCATTACTTTGGGTTACTTTCATGGCATGTGCCCAAACAGAACTTACCAATCAGAGAATACATTATGAATATGAAAAGAGTGGTCTTGAAAGCTTTTGTTTGATTTCTAGAAAAGAAATTTATAGTGCTACCAGCAATATATTTAAGTGTACCTGTTTTCCCAATTTTATGATCATTTCATTTTATAACTATTTTTGTGAGTTTAATAGTTGTTTGAAATTGTATTCCTTATATTGCTAGGGAGGCAATAAATTTTTCTGCATGGCAATTTACCATTTAAATATACTTGGGTATAAAATATTCATCTTCCTTGATCATTAACTTATCTGAGGGACTTCAATTTCAACCTTAGACACTGTTCATATTATTACTGGGATTAATCATATAGAGTCTTATTTTGTTAGTATCATTTTAATATATTTGATTGTTTCTACTTGCTCTGAACTTTGATAGGCAGGAGCATTTTTCATTTACACAACTAAACATTTTCTTCTGGTTTTTGGTATATTTATTTATTTAAATTCCTTGGGGGGGGTAACACTGATTAATAATATAAGTTTCAGGTGTACAATTATATAATGCATCATTTGTATATTGTATTGTGTGTTTATCACCCAAAATTAAATCTCCTTCCATCATCATGTGTTTGACCCTGTTCACCCTCTTCTACCCCACCCCATAACCACCATACTGTTGTGTCTATGAATTTTTGTTTTGTCTCGTTTGTTCGTTTGTTTTTTTCAGTTTTATATCCCACGTATGAGTAAAATCATATGATTCTTTTCCTTTTCTGTATGATTTATTTCATTTAGCCTGATATTCTCAAGTGCCATTCATGTCATCGCAAATGTCAATATTTCATTTTTTATTATGACTGAGTAGTATTCCATTGTATATATACACCCCTTGTTATTTATCCAGTCATTGATTGAAGGACATTTAGGTTTGTTTCCATGTCTTGGCCATGTGCAAATAATGTTGCAATGAACATAGGGGTACATACATCTTTATGAATAAATGTTTTCAAATTTTAGGGGTAGATAACCAAAAGAGGAATTGCTAGGTCATACGGTAATTCTGTTTTTCATTTGCTGAGGAAAATCCTTAACAATTTTCCACAGAGGCTGTACTAATTTACATTCCCACCTTCAGTGTATGAGGGCTCCTTTTTCTCCACATTCTCTCCAACACTTATTTCTTGTCTTATATATATTAGCCATTCTTAACAGGTGTGAGACGATATCTTTGTGGTTTTGATTTGCACTTCCCTTAGAACTACGTAGTGAGGCTGAGCATCTTTTCATATAGTTGTTGACTGTCTGTATGTCGTCTTGGGAGAAGTGTCTGTTCAGGTCCTGTCCCCTTTTTTTAATTGCATTGTATATTTTGTTGTTGAGCTATCTGACTTAAATATATATTTTGGACATTAGCCTCTGATATTGTTTGCAAATATCTTCTCCCATTTGGTTGGTTGATGGTTTCTTTTGTTGTGCAGAAATTCTTTAGTTTGATGAAGTCCCATTTATTTATTTTTGGTTTTACTTCCCTTGCCTTTGAAGTCAGGTTCACAGAAACCCCTGTAAGACCAACATCCGTAAGTTAGGTGCCTATGTTTTCTTCTATGTATTTTGTTGTTTTACGTATTATTTCCCAGTCTTTAATCCAATTGAGTTAATTTTTGTGTATGGTGTCAGATAGCAGTCTATTTTCATTCTTTTGTGTATGGTTTTCCAATTTTTCCAGTACCATTTATTGAAGCTTTTCTTCTTCCATTGTATATTTGTTTGATTGTTTCTAATCTTTAGTGGAGGTTTTGCGGTTTTCTATATATAGAATTATGTCATCTTCAAACAGTGACAGTTTTACTTCTTCATTTCCAATTTGGATGTCTTTTATTTCTTTCTCTTGCTTATTTGCTCTGGCTAGGACTTCCAGTACTGTGTTGAATAACAGTGGTGGAAATGAGCACGCTGTCTTGTTCCTGTTTTTATAGATAGGAAAAGCTTTCAATTTTTCACCATTGAATATGACAGTAACTGAGGATTTGTCACATAGGACTTTATTGTGTTGAGGTACCTTCCTTCTATCAGTTGGTAGGATCATATGGTTTTTAACCTTATTTAGTTAATCTGGTGTGTCATATTGGTTGAATTGTGTACGTTGTTATATAATCGCATCCTTGGAGTACGCCCCATTTAATCATGATGTGTTATCTTTTTTAATGTGTTGTTGTATTCAATTTGCTAGTAGTTTGTTGAGGATTTTCGTGTCTGTGTTCCTCAGAGATATTGGCTTGTATTTTGCTACTTTTGTGTTGTCCCTACCTTGTTTTTGTATCAGGGTAATGTTGACCTTGTAAAAGGAGTTAGGAGGTATCCTTTCTTCAGTTGTTTTTTTTAAGAGATTGAGAACAAGTATTAAATCTTCTTAGGAAGAGTTTGAGAAAGACATGTACTAAATCTTTAAATCCTTGGTAGAATTCACCAGTGAAGCTGTCTGGTTCTGGTGTTTTGTTTTCTAAGGAGGTATTTTGAGGAGGTTTCTGATTAATTTCAGTTTCCTTACTGTTGATTGGTCTATTTAATTTTTTCCAATTCTTCATGGTTTGGTACAGGAAGCTTATATATTTATAAGAATTTGTCTACTTCTAGGTTATTGAATTTGATGGCATATAGCCTTTCATAGTATTCTTATATAAACCTTTGTATTTCTGTGGTATCTGTTATAACTTCTCTTTCATTTCCAACTTTATTTGAGGCTTTTTTTTTTTTCTTAGTATAGCCAGAGGTTTGTCAATTTTATTTATCTTTTCAAAGAAACAGTTCTTTGTTTTATTAATTTTTCTTGTCTTTTTGTTCTCGCTTGCATTTAATTCTGTTCTAATTTTTATTTCTTTCTACTGAATTTGACCTTTATTAGCTCTTCTTTTTCTAGTTCTTTAAGGTGAAGTGTTAGATTGTTTATTTGAGAATTTTCTTGTATCTTGAAATGAGTCTGTAATATAAACTTCCCTGTTAATACTGCTTGTTATCTCCCGAATTTTGATAGGTTATACTGTCATTTTCATTTGCTTCTATGTGTCTTTTGATTTCTTCTTTTTTCTTTGGCCCAACACTTTTTCAGTAACATCTTGCTTAATCTTTTTTTTTTTTTTTTTAGGATTTATTTTATTGATTTTTGACAGAGAGAGACAGAAGACTGCCCACAGCAGTCTCCATAGTTGACAGCATGAGTTTTCCATGTAGTTTCACTCCACAGGTGGGCACAGGGCTGGGCAGGGCAGGAACTGGGCCAGGAGCCTCTCACATAGGTCCCGGCAAGAACTGAACTGGGGGCACACCCCAGCTCAGCATGTGGGTCCGTATGGGCCGGGGCCGGGACTCGTTCCTCAGTCCCCGGGGCTTCGAAACAAGCGCTTAACCCGCTGAGCCATCCCAGCTTTCCCTTAATCTTTACATATTTGTGGTTTTTCTAACGTTCTTGTAGTTTATTTCCAGTTTCATATTAATATAATTAGAAAATGTGCTTGGTATGATTGTAGTCTTTTTAAACTTATTAGACTAGTTTTGTTCTCCAACATATTATCTTTGAGAATATTACACATGCACTAGAGAGAAAAAAATGTATATTCTGTCATTTTGGGATGTAAAGCTCTATAAATTATCATTATTATTATAATTATATTTATCATTATTATTTATAATAATTATTTATAAATTAATTATAATTATCATTATAATTATCATTTTAATTATAAAGCTCTATAAATTATCATTATAATGTGTCATTTAACGCTGATACTTATTGACTTTCTGTTTGGTTGATCTATCTGTTGCTGTCAATGGGGTATTTACTTCCCCTACTAGAAATATATTTTTGTCAGTCTCTTTAGGTCTGTTAGTAATTGTTTTATATATTTTGGTGCTTCCATGTTGGCTGCATATATATTGATAACTGTTGTCTTCTTGACGAATTGGCCCCTTTATCATTATAAAATATCAGTCTTTGTCTCTTGTTACCTTTTTAATCTTGAAATCTATTTTGTCTGATATAAGCACAGCTACATCTGCTTTTCTCTGGATGCCATGTGCTTGGAGTATTGTCTTCTATCCCATTCACTTTGAGTCTGTGTTTGCCTTTGTAGCTGAGGTGGGTCTCCTGGAGGCAATACAATTTGCATATGATTTTTTAATTCATCCTGCTACTCTGTGCCTTTTAATTGGTGAGTTAAGCCATTTGTATTTAGAGGATTAATGATATGTGAAGACTTACTACAGCCATGTTATCTTTTGTGATTGTTCTGTATCCAATTTTTGTTTGTTTTGTTTTTCCTTGTGTTTCTGTGTGCTATTTCAGTTTGATGGTGTTCTATGACTTTTTCCCTCTTTTTTTTTTTTTTTTAAGTTATATGTCTCAATTCTAGATTTTTGTGTTTTGGTTATTGTTGAAGTTTATATAAAAATAAGTTTCATATGTACAACAATACTTATTTTTCTAATTGCGTCTTATCTTTGGTCACCTGTGCAAATTCAGTCCTTTCCACCTCCCCCTTTGTTTTTATTGTTACAAATTATCGCTTTTTATGCTATGTATTTATTTCCAAATTGGAGAAGCTCTAGTCTTTCTTTTGAATTGCTTTTACTCCCTTTAACTGTGACATTATAATTAATACCCTGTTCTGAAATTGTATGGCAGTTTTCTGCTTCTGTGTGTCTGTCATCTTAGTTTTCTACCCATTTTGTTGCAAGTAGTAAATAGAGCTTGTTTCAACATTTCTTATAATAGAGGTCTTGTAAATTCCCTCAGCTTTTATTTGTCTTAAAAAAGCTTTTATTTCTCCTTCATAGCTAAAGGATAACTTTGTTGGATATATTACTCTTTGGTGGTGATTTCTCTCTTTCAGTATTTTGAATATTTGATTCTACTGTTTCCTAGCTTATAAAGTTCTTCTTAAAAAATCAATGATGATCTAATGGGGTTTCCTTTACAGGTTCATCTTTTTTCCCTGGCTTCCTTGAGAATGCTTTGTCATTTTGACAGTTTTAACACATTGCGTACGGATCACAAGAATCTTCATTTTTTCTGAGCCATGTGTTAAGGACGGGTAACGAGAATTCTCGTTTTTACACTTGAACTTTTATTTTTTGCAAGATTTATTTAATTAATGAGGTTTGGTTGATATATAACGAGCAAATATTATCAATGGATAAATTTACGTAAGTACAAAAAATTTCATTGAAAAGTTATAAATAATATGGAAGCAATAGCATTTTAAAGAGAAGAGTTCATTTCAACGTGGTCTCATTTAAATACCTGCCGGAACAGAGGGGTATGAAGGTTTTAAACCCCGCCGTATGCAACATGTTAATATAATGTGTCTTGAAGATCTTTTTACATAGAGATAATTAGGTTAGCTTCTTGTATTCAGCTCTTTCAATAGGTTTGGGAAGTTCTCATTTCTTTGAATCAACTCCCTGAGTCCTTCTCTCTCTCTTTTCCTTTTGCTATACCCATTATTATTGCTTTTTCTAAAGGAGTGAGATAGTTCTTGTAGATGTCTTTCATTTTTTTTAACTCTCAATTTTCTTTTTCCAACAGAGTCATTTTAGATTTCTATCTTCAAGATCACTAATGCTTGCTTTCATCTGGTTTACTCTATGTCCTAAGCTAAGCTCTCTAGTTTATTCATCATCTCATTTATTGAGTTCTTCAGTTCCAAAATTACTGTTTGGTTCTTTTTTTTAATGTTTACTGTCTTTCATGAAGTACTTTTTTTGGTCATTGATTTTATTCCTGAGTTCACTGATCTGCCTTTCTGAGTTTTCTTGTATCTTGTTGATTTTTTTCAGAACTACAATCTGGAATTCTCTCATTTAAATCAGACTTTCATGTCTTTAAGTTTGTTTTCTGCAGACTTTTTATTTTCTTTTTGCGCTACTTTGTTACCTTGGTTATTAAGGTTACTTGATTATTTGTCTGCTGAAAATGCCACATATTCCCCCAAGGAAGTGGGTATCCCTCTGTGATTGAGTCACCTTGGTCTCAGGGCACCACATCTATAGTGGGATGTAGTGGGCATTGGGGCTCCAGGCCTGTGAGTTTCCAGTGCTGCTTTCTTACAACCAGAAGCTGCCAGCCTCTGGGTACTATGTGAGGTGTCCTAGCTATCGCTACTGGTTCCATGTGATGGGTGGGGTATATTAGGTAGGGGAAAATGGGTTTTCCCCTGGGTGAATAGGTTTTCCATTGGGTTTAGCTGCAGTTTGTACTGGCTGCTAAGGATGGAATGTTGCTTCTGCCCCTTCACAACCTGCCACATGATGGCTATAATCTGACAGACAGCTCCACTGTTATGTGTGCTGGGCCTAGCCTAGTGATGGGAGGATGGGTGGGAAGAGTCATGTCTTTGCAGCTTTGTTATTCCCCTGGTGATGGCTGCTGTTCCACTACAACCACCACACCTTTGAACTCTGTCTCTCCTTTTGTCACTGGGAGTAGTCACAATGCATACCAGTCACTTAGGCCAGAATGCTGCCTTTGCCCCTCCAATCCTCTCTGGGTTGCTGAGTGAGTGCTGCCATCCAACCCTCCACTGCTACTGTGTCAGCTGGGGCACTGCAAGTGCCAGACTATGCCTGCAGCTCCCATCTCGGTCCTTCCCACATCTTCCCTCCCTTCCTAGCTCAGATACGGGCACCTTCAGATGTCTCAATGCGTGGATCTCTCAGAAGTGTTTGTGTGTTGAGCAGGGAATTCTTTGTTGAATTACAGTTGTCTGACTTATAACTTAAAGGGGAGAGACCAGGAGGTCTTTTCATGCTGCTATGCTGTTGACGTCACTCCAATAATACATGGCAGTTTACCATTTAAGTATGCTTGGGTATAAAATGTTTATTCATCTTTGATAAGTAAGTTATCTGAGGGACTTAAATACCAACCTTATATACTTGTATTGTGTCCACATTATTAGTGGAACTAACCATATAGAGTATTACCGGTAGTTTGTTAGTATCATTTAATATATTTTATTGTCTCTACTTGCTCTGAACATTTGTAAGCAGGAGCATCTTTTCATTTATATAATACAACTATAAACATTTCCTTCCAGTTTTGAAAAATTCTTACATTTGGAATTTTATATTTTCTCTGAGATATGATTAAACCAAGAATATATGTCTGTATTCTTTGCAGATGTCCTCTTGTAATTGCAAAATAATATATCCCCATGTGTAAAAGTTTTTCAAACAGGAGGTGTACACAGTGAGTTATGTCATCTATCTGGTCTGAAGTTCAGGTCCTGAAGGCAAGAACTAATAAAAGCATATAATTCTAGATATTTTACTCTGTGTATTCTTATCTTATCTTTTCTTTTCTTTTTTTTTTAAGACTTATTTTTATTATTTTTGACACAGACAGAAAGAAGAGGGAGGGCCTGAAGCTGTCTCCATAGTTGTATGTCATTAGTTTCCTACAGTTTCATTCCACAGGTGGGTGCAGTGCTGCACAGGGCAGGAATAGGGCCCAGAGCCTCCACATGAGAAGCTTGACCTGGTGAGAACTGAACTGAGAGCACACCCCATTTCAGCATATGGGTCCACACAGGTTTTAGCTGGAATATGATCCTTGGACCCTGGAGCTGCAAGGCAAGCTCTCAACCTGCTGAGCCATCCTGGCATCTCTGTGTATTTTTAAATAGTATATTTTTAATACCAATAGTGTCATGACATTTTCACAAAACTGGTCTTTTATACTTTATACTGTTTTGTGTCAGGATTCCTTTTTGTTTTTGGTCAAATGTCCATGGCCATTTGCTTGTTTCTAAGTAGGTCATCCCTAAATGCTGTTTTAATTCTTCTTGATTTAGTTCCCAAGGAGAGAAGGCATCATGTTATCTACTTTATTCTCTTTGAAGCCTGTCTAATATTCAAGTGCATCTGTGACCTATAATTTATTTCCTATTCACAATTTGCTGTTATAAAATGCAGCAGTAAACAGCGTTGTATAAATTTATCCTTGCAGTCTTAATGTGAATGGTTTCATAGGATTAATTAACTGAAGGACATAGATAATATATACAGTCCCTATTTCCTGCATTCTTTTCCATACTGGGTATTATCAATTTTTACTCTTTCTCAATCTAATAAGTTAAAAGTAATTTTAATTTGTAAAACCTTGTATAGTATTGAGTTTGAGCACTTTTTAATATTTTTGACCATTTATAATTTTCTTATGTGACTTTTTCATAAGCATTTAATTCAAGTTTAGTTCCTTTATCTTTGGTTTTTATTATTTAACAAGAAATATACCGTATTTTCCGGCGTATAAGACGACCGGGCGTATAATACGACCCCCTGATTTTACAGTTAAAACATAGGTTTAGGCCTATATTCGCTGTATAAGACTACCCCAGTCTTATACAAAATGGGATACTGGTAGTTACTTTATGGGATTCTGACAAGGATTAAATGAATTAATGCATGTTAGGTACTTAAAGAGCATCTGGACATAATAAGCACTCAATAAATGTCAGCTAGCTATTTTTATTTTAGGCTATGGAATTTTCTGTGAGTATAGCAATGGCTATATATTTTTGGCTTTGGTATGTTATATCATGACTTGTTTGCAATTGATGAAACTCTGCTGCAATTAGGGTAAGCAGAAATGGCAATTAATTTAT
Source organism: Craseonycteris thonglongyai (assembly GCA_004027555.1). Taxonomy (NCBI): domain Eukaryota; kingdom Metazoa; phylum Chordata; class Mammalia; order Chiroptera; family Craseonycteridae; genus Craseonycteris; species Craseonycteris thonglongyai. The sequence continues at coordinate 17,559 of PVKE010032662.1, forward strand.
TTAAAATTATTGTGAGTCTATGGAGAAACTGGTACAAGAGTCGAGTACAGTCAGGGTTGTTTTTTTCTCATCTATTCAGAGGCTCCTGAATATTTTCCCACATGGTAGAAAACATGACCAGCAATTGGTTTCATATTTTATATTTTGCAGTTTCACCTACCAGACACAGACCACCAATACAACATTTCTTTCCAGTGTCATCTTCAAAATTACCAGATACCGGACTTATTGCCTTAATCTGAGTCAGGAGCCTACCCCAGTAGGAGCCCCTACAGCAGGGGTTCCCAACCTTTTTATACCCTAGGGCATATTCTAAAATACCGGTAGGGCGGCGGGCACCAGCTATTTCTAAGGATATTTATTATTGAACAAGAATAAAAAATAATAAAAATAATTTAAAAATAATAAATTTATTGTACAAATTATATACTCACAAAGAAACATATATACAAAACGTAATACAAAGTAAATAAAAAACATTACGTATAATAAAATCATTTAAAAAAACATAAAAGAAAACATAAAAAGAACCAATCTGTCAGTGTGATCTTTGGCATTGCATTTCATTGGCCAGTGCCTCGTAATTAGGAGAGTATGACGACAACCCTGTTAGCAAACAATTATTAAGATGCTCATCAGTAAGTCGAGATCTATATCGTGATTTTATTAAACTCATGTTTGAAAACAGATTCGCATGAATACGTTGACCCGAAAAACGATTTGATTTTATATGCCGCTTTTTTAAAAAATGGGAACCTTTCTTTGTCGACTATGTTCCATAAGTCCTCTGATATTAAGGATTTTAGCAAAATATCGTTCTTAAGGTTCAAAATTTCTAACTCTAGTTCTTCTGCTTTCCCCTGAACAAGGTCTGCAATACATGCAGCTAGTTCTAT
>PVKE010032663.1:0-18353 GCA_004027555.1 Craseonycteris thonglongyai
TTGTAACTTTCAGTTTTATATTCCACCTATAAGTGAGGTCATATTTTTCCGGATTCTTTCATTCTGACTTATTTCGTTTAATAAGATGGTCTCTAGGTCCATCCAGAGGGAACACTTTTAATTTAAATATAATCCCTTGCTTTTATTTTTTCACATCTGTTATCCTTTTCTTTCTCTCATCAAATGTTTTGTGAAGATAAAGGATGAAGATGTTAATAAGTACCACAATGAGTTGATTCAGTTTTCACTGCTTTTTTTCTGTCTGCGTTTCTTGGTGTGGTGCTAGTGATAAATCACAGACAATTTATCAAATTAGAAAGTAAACATATGAAAGTTAGTTGCATTCATTTTTAATAGAATAGTAGTAATAGCAACAGCTAACATTTATTGAATGCTTTCTGTATAGAAAACACTATGCAAAATGCTTGATAGAAACTCCTTTTATCCTCAAACCCAGTGATGTGTTGGTAAAAACAGTTCTGGGGAATGAGGAGGAAACACTAATTTAGAGAGTTCACCAATTTCTATGGTATAAATACTCCCACCGCAGCTGATTTCAAGTGGCCAATGGTTTAAACAGTAGCTGGAAAAAAATGTTTTTAATTTATTTTATTGTTTTTGAGAGATGGTGAGAGAGAGAGAGAGAGAGAAGGGGGGAGGGCCCAGAGCAGTCTCCACAGTTGTACATCATTAGTTATGACATGGTTTCATTCCACACGGGTGGATATAGGGCTGCGTGGGGCAGGAACCAAACTGGAGGCCGCCTGCATGGGAGGTGAGAACCTTCACCACCATGCCATCCTGGCAGTTACCAGCTGCCTCAGTTCAGCATACAGGTTTGCACGGGCCAGGGCCAGACCTTGCAGTTGCAAGGCAAACGTTCCACCTGTTGTGCTATCCCAGCACCCCCCAAATTCCTGCTTATTTAACAATCAGCCCTTGGGAGTCAATCTAACAGATTCCAGCACATCACTGGCAGAACCTGAATCAAAGCGAGACTGTGCGGTTTACCCACATCCAGCGGTTTGTAAACCCAGGCTCATCCTACTCCACAGCCCACACTCTCAGTTTCTGCACTCCTTTCTAACCATGGGGCAGTTTTTCACCATTTATTTGAGAAAAGCAAATGGTAAGTAAAGATATTTCAAATACCCTTTGCAGTCAGATAAATCATATTTAGTGACAGTATTTAAAGAACAGTTGAAGTTTCTATATTTTATGGGTAAGGAGCAAGAATCTGCATTAAATATGACACATTTCAACATTTTGATTAACAGTCACAAAGCTCTTCTGCTACAGAATGTTTTGAAGATAATCTTTCTATGTCTAGTATGTCTGGGAATGTTAATGAAAACTGAAGAAGTGAAAAAGAATGGAGCACCAATTAAGAATGATCTGTCAGCATGTTTCAGCCCTAAGCCCTGTCTAATTCATGTATTGCCATGTTTCTTAATCTTACTACAAGTCTTTCCAAGAAGTTTCCAGGAAATTTATGAGTGGGTCCTGAGCTCAAAAAAAAATACTAAATTATAACTATGAATTTAAAATCATGATGTGTAAGTGTGTAAATACCAAATCTTCTCATACTATGGAAAATTAAGTAAATTATAACTGATAAGATGTTACAGTAATTTCTTTTTATCACCCATGCAGGCTTAATTGCAAAGTTTTTGTTGGCTCACAAGTAAAGGATTTTGCATACGAGTATACTGTTTATCATTTCATTCTAAGCCTGAAAGCTACAACAAAGTAAAATTGATAACACTTGTAAACATGAGATAATAGACATCTTTGCACAGCAGAGCTATCAGAGCTTACTAGTTAATAAGCATGGAAGCACTTTGAAAAATTCAAGGACTGCACAAATGTGAGGAATTATTATTGTGTAAAAAAATCTCAGACAAAAACTTCTCTACAATTCAATTTATATACATTATTTTCAAACTATAAATTTATAACAAAGTAGAAACTTCCTTACTAAATACATGTAATAAAAGTGCTAGTAACTAATGCAGCTCTAAGAACTAAGAACTATACATACATTTGTATTTTATTTTTTAAAGATTTATTTTATTGTTTGAGAGAAGGTGAGAGAGGAAGGGGGAGGCAGAGCAGTCTCCACAGTTGTACATCATTAGTTGTGACATAGTTTCATTCCACACAGGTGGATGTGGGGCTGTGTGGGACAGGGACTGAACAGGGGGCCTCCCACACAGGAGGTGAGAACCTTCACCACCATCCCGGCAGTTACCAGTTGCACCACAGTTCAACACGTGGGCTTGCATGGGCCGGGGTCAGGATTTGATCCCCAGACTTCATGGATGCAAGGCCAGCACTCAACCTGTTATCCCAGTGTCCCTGTTTGTGTGTATTTTAAGAAGCATCATTTTCATTTTTAGGAAAGTTGATCACCCTCCTCCCCTACCAAAGATATTAAGAAAAAAAATGTATCTATAGAAAATAAGATCAAATTTTATGTGTGAATATCTATGGTAAATTCTTGATTTTTATAACCTCATACCATTAAGAAATTATTGTTAATATTATTTTCATAGAATAATCCTATTGCGACTGTATTTTTAAAAGAGTTATCTGTTATAGTACATAATAAAATATTTATGGATGAAATAACATAGTGTCTGAGATCTGTTTCCAAATATCAGGGAAGGGAGAAGTAGGCAGAGGACCAGCCATGTGTTCAGAACAGTTGAATCTATGCTGATATATACATCAAATTTGTTTACTAGTCCAAGAGTTCTTATATATTTGAAACTTTTTATAATAAATGTTTAAGAAAACCTACCTCATTTAATTTAAAACACTTTAGGATATTTCTAAGAAATGACAAGAAGGATAGGGGGAGAATTCATTGCTAAAATGGCCATTATTACTGACTTTACTGACTACTTCTGTTTATAGTCTAGTCTACTCTCACATTGCAGCCAGAATTATGTTTGTAAAAATTAAAGTAGTTTGTGGAATTGCCTTTCTCCAAAGGATACAAGTGGGAACTCTTTCTTTCATAACCCGACAGCACTTTGCTCTTCTTCTTGTATAGAATAAAAAAGGAAACCTGTGTGGTATGAGCCTTTTTGGTTCCCAAGTTTTTATCTCTTTCAAGACTGAGATCCATAAGGACAGAGAGCATATCTTTCTATCGTTCTATCTTTAGTGCTTGGCACATTGTCTGGCATATGGTATTATAGATGCTCAATAAATTTTTGGTAAATGAAAAGGATGTGAAATGAAAACAGATTATATAAAAGCAAATGTTTAAACAATAGAACTAGAACAGTTAGGTAATGATGTCTAGACTGTTAGTACTGAATACTTTTTGTTGCTTTGGATCTAACCCTTCTAAATAATGCATGAAATTTAAATTTATATTCAAAATTAAAGGAGAAGCAACACTTATACTTAAGTAGTTTTAATTGAAAAAAGCACAGATTAATAAAATATGTATAATTTCTTTGCTAGTTTTAAATATACACAGCTAAAAAAAATCCAGTTGTTAGGAATATACTATGCTCAACAAATAGCATTCTGATAATACTCTCAATGCAATACTGTATTGCTTTAGTGTATAATTATAATCATAAAAATCTTAATCAACTTGGGTGCTTTGTTACAAGTAATGAAAGAAAGAAAGAGGTAAATTGGACTTCATAATTAAAAACTGTTGTTCATTATAGGACACTATTAAAAGAGTAAAAACACAACTCACAGAACGAAGAAACTATTTATCAATCTCATTTCTGACAAGGGTCTAGTATGTAGAAAATATAAAAAACTTCTATGACTCAACAGGCAAACAACCTAATTAAAAAATAAGCACAGGAGATGCTGGAATAGGATAGTTTAGCTGGTTGAACATTTGCCTTGCAACTGTGAAGTCTGGGGATCAAATCCTGGCCCCAACCAATGCAAACCCATTTGCTGAACTGTGGTAAAACTGGTAAGCTAAGGGGTGCTTTGGTGGCAAAGCTTCTCACCTCCCATGCGGTAGGCCCCCAGTTTGGCTCCCACCCCATATGGCCCCACATCCACCTTTATGTCACAACTAATGATGTACAACTATGGAGACTGATCTGGGCTCGCTCCCTCTCCCTCTCCCTCTCCCTCTCCCTCTCCCTCTCCCTCTCCCTCGCCCTCTCCCTCTTTCCTCTCAAACAAAATAAATCTTTAAAGAAAAAAGAGCACAGGACCTGAATAGACTTTTCTCCAAAGAAGATATATGAATAGCCAGCAAGCACATGAAAAGATGCTCAGTGTCATTAGCCATTAGGGAAATGCAAATCAAAACGACAATGAGATATACTTCATACCCAGTAGGAAGGCTATAATAGAGGGGAAAAAAAAAAGCAGAACATAGAATTGATTGATGAGTGTGTGGGATAATTTAGAACACATATACATTGCTGGTAGGAATGTAAAATGATGCAACCATTTTGCATAACAGTTTGGCTGTTCCTTAATAAGTGAACATAGAATCACCATGTGGCACATTGATTCCATTTCTAGGTATATACTCAAAAAACTGTAAATAAATGTTCAAACACGTACGTATACAAATGTTCTTAGAGACACCATTCACAGTATTCACCAATGGAAACAATACAAATGGATATCCACTAACAACTGGATAAACAAATGTGGTGTATCATACAACTGAACATTATTCAGCCATAAAAAGAAATTAAGTACTGACATGTGTTACAATATGGATGAACCTTGAAAACTTTACGTTAAGTGAAACAAGGCAGACACAGAAGGTCACATATTATATGATTCCATTTATAGGAAATTTCCAGAACAGGCAAATCCATAGAAACAGAAAGCAGGTGAGTAGTTGCCAAGGGCTGGGGGAGAGAGGAACATGGAGTGACTGCTAATAGGTATGAGGTTTCCTTTTGTAGTGATGAAAATGTTTTGGAACTAGATAGTGGTGATTACTGCACAACCCTGTGAATGCACTACATGTTACTAAATTTATACTTTAAAATGGTTAAAGTGGTAAATTCTATGTTATGTGAAATTTACCCAAAAAAAATGTCTTCCAAGTCCAATCTCCAGAGATTCTATTGTGGGGCATCTGGTATGAGAGCCAGGAGTACGTGGATTTAACAAGTACCTAGGTGATTTGAAGGAAGTGGGCTTAGGAAAATATTTTGAAAAACACTGACATCTTGTTTCCCATGATAAAAGCCTCATACCACACAATTTATCAAGAAAGTATCTCAGAGGTATTGCACTTAACCTTGAAAATTCCTACTTCCTAAGATGGGGAACTAGTAACAACTTTAAATGAAACTACTCCAGGGCCTGGTTACATAAGCATGTGTACAGTCTCCTCACACAAAACTTTGCCCCAAGACATGTAGAGTCACAGCCTTGATCAAGGCCCATCTTTCCTATGCCCTTGAAATCATCCCTTTCCCTTCACTCCTGTTTTCAATGTTTTCTTCTTGCTGCGTCTTTCCTTGCAGCCTATAACCACGTACATGTTTCTACATCCTAACAAGGGATCTCCTTTGACCTCGCTCAAATCCATACATAGCCAAGATCCTTAAAAAGTCAGTGGGTATTTTCTTTGTCAACTGCTCTCTGCATTCTGCCTTCTACCCTCATCCCAATTTAATACTTAGGACAAGCCTAGATGATACATACTATTTTTATTCCATTCTGCCATGAAGAAAAGGAGTCTTAGAGTGGTTAAGTGATGTGTTCAAGGTCATAAAACTAGTAAATGTTAAAGAAAAATAAAATCAATCTCTAGATCCCAAGTTCTTAAAAGCTTAAGAGAGCTTAGAATCAGTTCTATCAGAATATAAGCTCCATGAGAACAGGAGTTTAGTGCCTTGAATAAAATAAATAAATAAACACCAGTGAATACTGGTCTGTTTCCTGCATCTAGAGGAATATTTTAGTCAATGTGCAATGAATATTTATGAATCAAAACAGCATATAAATAAGTGATAGGCAAAGCTTTAATAGTAGAGGAAATCTAAGTAAGAAAATCCAAGTTCAATGACATTGACCCACTTAGAGATATAACAGTTTGCATATTATTAAACTGAGGTCAAGTCATCCTGATTTAGAGGTCTGCCACCACTTCGTCCCAGGGAATTTTGTTAGGAAGCAACTGAAAACTTGCCCATGAACACTTGGAAACCTCTGGTCTAAGATACCATACATCTATATTACTGACAGATTAAATGAGTTCAGAAGAAAAAACTCAAAGTTGTAAGTTTATTTTATTACAGAGGTGTTCTGAAATCAGAAGGAAGATAAGGGAGAGTAGCTTTTGCATGGCATTTACCCAAACGTATCAATCTAAGAAAGTAAACGTATTTGATTGTCATGCTTTTATAAATTTCCTCATCCATTCTTATTTCAATGTAGATGCCTAATATACTATTTTAAATTTCTTTTGATAAGACATTTAACCCCTTGGTGTATGAATTAAATAAAATTCTACGTGAGCAAAAAAATACTATTTATTTTTCTACTTAACATTTGCAGATGCAATAGCTAGTATTGGGTTCATGTAACTTGTAAACTTTGATTCCAAATCTGGCATGTTTGGTAGCTATAAATTGCATGTACCCCAGCCACCTGTCCTTTGAATTTCATCAGTGACTTGTCTATGGAGACATCTTCGTCCGAAATGTATAATTGTTCAAAATTATTATTCAAATAGTCAACTATACTTTGCACTTTTCATAATTTATCTTCTTTACATACAGTTTCATTATCCACAAAGTGAAGAAAATGTGATATAGCCAAGAAACGTTTGCAAAGCATAGTTTTGAAACTATCAGTGTCTCTAATATTGCTCTTTTTGATCAGTACATATCTGTTTTAGATTTTTGTATTGGCAACATTATAATACATAACCAAAGGTATGCTTTCATTTCATTTCTTGTTATTGGAAACCACTCCTCATCCTTTTTCGAGTTCTGTTCCTTTATCTTTTGACTTGTATATCTGTTTTATGGTTATCATTTCAAACAACATCATCCCTTAGCACTTGCTTCAAAACACAAAGAGGCATAAGATTTTCTCCTAGTTTTCACAAAACTAAAGTGTTTATACCAGCAATTTGGGTAAATAGTTTTATATTTAGAATATTTTATTTTTCTTCCATTTTTCATCTCCTGAATTACAATCATCATTGTTTGATATAGATATAGGTCTTGCACATTTATGAACATTAAGTTAGGAAGGGCTATTTTTACTTGAATTTGAATCTTCTTATTTTTTAAAGATTTATTTATTGTTTTTGACAGAGAGAGAGATACAGAGTCAGAGACAGAGAGAAGGGGGAGGGCCCAGAACAGTCTCCATAGTTGCACATCATTGGTTTTTCCACATAGTTTCATTCCACAGGTGGGCAGGGCTGCACAGGGCAGGAACTGGGCCGGGGTCTCGCCCCAGTGAGAACTGAACTGGGGACACTCCCCAGTTCAGCATATGGGTCCACACGGGCCAGGGCCAGGATTCGATTCTCGGTCCCCGTGGCTGCAAAGTGAGCACCTAACCCACTGAGCCATCCTGGCTTCCCTGAATTTGAATCTTCTGTTGAATAGTCAGCCATACAAATTTGTTGAAATTAGTCGCTGTTTTCACTCAAATACCCCATTTGGCTTTCAGTGTCACTTTCGTACAAATTCAAAACAGACACCATAAAGGGATTATTTATACAGTTCACACTTTAACACCACACATATATAATTATTTCTTGATAATATTTGCATTACAACTGCACTCAAAGCAAATTAAATTTGCATGTGTCTCAGAGATGTCAATGTTTACAGTGGCTTAAACACATGACAAATCAGAGACATCTTTGTATGTCAAGGGGTTAAAAACCACAGCTAGTAAGATATAATTTTCAAATTATTTTCCTTTAAATTTTATTTTATTGACAGTAAAATAATGGTTTGGTTTTATTTACTTACATAATTTACTCATAATTAATTAATTACCTATCTCAAACAACTAAAAATATTCAAAGTATTTGTACTCTGTCATGCAGGAGACAGACTAGAAGGGTAAGTATCAAGATGAAATTAAAAACATAAAGAAATGAGCTTAGTTCGTGGGACTGTAAAATCTAATTTACAAAGTGAGTTGGCTTGCATTGTCTCATTTAAGATGGTCTGTCCAGTTTACCTTGAGCCTCCTTTCTAAGCTAGATGATGGAGACATACAGACAAACTAGTGTTCTCCGCTGTGCTAGACGTGTAGCTTCATAATGTAGTGTTTCAGTCTACCTAAGAGAGCTCAAAACCCCTGCAACAAACTCCACTTCAGGTATGTAAGGATCATCTGAAATACAGCTCCAAGTGAAAAATCTCTACTTCCCGACCATCTTACACAGCATGCAAACGTTTTCCTCCTGTCTGGCCTGACAGCTGAAACAATGAACTCCAAGGTAGAACAGAAAGTTCAGTGCAAACCAACAAAGATGCAGGCCCACCTCCTCTGTGCTTCATTTTCCAGATGCCTCAGCTAGTTTTCTCTCTGTTCTCTATCACCCTCAACCTTAACACTTCTACCTGAGGTGCCAGAGTTGAACCCAGACTTTTAAGAGAATTCCAATTAAGGAAAAAACTAAAAACCAAAGAAAACAAACCCTGTTCTAACTACGGTCACTGATAGATATGAAGCTCTCAAGACTGGGCAATAATTGAAGAGCTCCAGAGCACTGGAGGGGGGCGGGCGTGGGGGTAGCACACCAAGTTTGTTTTCTGTTGCAGTGTTCCAAGGAAATAGTTTTCTTGCTAGTCACTGAAACAGCTGGTTGGGGATTTCCCTATTTTTGTTAGAGTGAATTAATTTGGCAAGAAAAACAGATGAGTTTTTTCAACTCAGCCATCACACTCCCCCCTCCCCACCAAACACGCACAAGTCAGCTGTACCTCAGGAAAGGTGAGAGGCAACAAAGAAGTCAGACTGTGATGATTCATTGATAAATGATTCAGATGGCTAGTTCTTCCTTCCTGGGTTTCCCACCACCAAGTAAGCAGATTAAATGTGGGGGAAAAATTACTGGCTACAGACTCAAGGCTTCTACTCTCCCAAAACAACCACATTCCATTCCGGAATTTAATTCCCCAGAAGGAGGCCAGATCAGTTATACAGATGGTATGTGCCCCACCTTCAGTTTGTTGTTCCACTGCCCCATCCCCACCCAAAGCTCTTAACCATGGTCATATTCCTCCAGTGCTAACCATTTGTTCATTCTTTCAGTAAACAAGTAATTTTTAAGTATCTACTATGTGTCAGGCATAATGATGAGAATTTAAAACTGAAAAAAATTCAAACAGGGACTTATAATCTGTTGGGAGGTAATCAAATGGTCCAGGTATAACATAAATGAGAACATAAGCTGAGGTAAATATTGGGGGAAAACACAATATTGTGATAGCTTGCAGAAAGGACCAGGCATGAACTGAAGTGGGGGCAGCTCAAAGAAATGGAGCTGAAGGGTGAGTTAACCAGGGGGAAATGGGTTGAGATCTAGGCCGATGGAACAACATGTGCCAAAGCCCTGTGACAAAAGGGAGCTTGGCGTGCTAGAGAAACTGATCAGAGGGGCAGAATTCAGAGAACAAGGGAGAGAGTAGGGCAAAGTGGAGCTAGATTTATCAAAAAAATAAACCTATTAGAACTAATAAGTGAGTTCGACCAGGGTTCAGGATATAAGATCAATGTATAAAAGTTAATGGTAGTTTTACACACTAGCAATAAAAAAATCTGAAAATGAAATTAAGGAAGTAATTCCATTTGCAATATCATCAAAAAGAATAAAATATTTAGGAATAAATTTAACAAAAGAAGCATAAGACCTGTACATTGAAAACTACAAAATATCATTGAAAAAAATTAAAGACAAGCTAAGTCAATAAGAAGGTATTTCATGTTCATGAACTGGAAGACTTCATATTGTTAAGATGGCAATACTCTTCAAACTAATTTATGAATTCAGCTATCCTTATCAATACTGCTGATGATTTCTTTGCAAAAAATGACAAGATGATCCTAAGATTTATATAAAATTCAATAAACTCAGGGTAGCCAAAATAATAAAGAAAAAATTAAAAGATACATTCTTCCCAATTTCCAAACTTACTAAAATGATATAGCAATCAAGCACTGTGGTACTAGTAGGAAGAAAGACATACAGATCAATGGAATAGAATGTAAAGTCCAGAAACTGTCTTACCTTTATAGTTAATTGATTTTTGACAAGAGAACCAAGACAATTCATGTGGGAAAGAACAGTCTTTCCAATAAATTGTGCTAGACAAGTGAATATCCACACGTGAAAGAATGAAATTACACTCTTGCCTCACATCTTATACAAAATTAACTATAAATATATCATCAATCTAAATGAAAGAGCTAAAACTGTAAAACTATTAGAAGAAAACATGGGAGTAAATCTTCTTGACTTTGGGTTAGGTAATGGTTTCTTAGATATGACAGCAAAATCATAAGTGAAAAAAAATAAAAAAGACAAATTGGATTTCATCAAACTTAAGAACTTTTTGGGGAAGCTGGGATGGCTCAGTGGGTTAAGCGCTCACTTTGTAGCCCTGGGGACTGAGGATTGAATCCCAGCCCCGGCCCATGTGGACCCATATGCTGAACTGGAGAGTGACCCCAGTTCAGTTCTCACCAGGGAGAGACCCCGACCCAGTTCCTGCCCTGTGCAGCCCCGCGCCCACCTGTGGAATGAAACTATGTGGAAAAAACAATGATGTGCAACTATGGAGACTGTTCTGGGTCCCCCCCCTCACCCCCCTTCTCTCTGTCTCTGTTTCTATATCTCTCTCTCTCTGTCAAAACCAATAAATAAATAAATAAGAACTTTAGTGCTTCAAAGGACACCATCAAGAATGTGAAAAGACAACTCCCAGAATGGGAGCAAATATTCTCAAAACACATAGCAGATGAGGGAGTTATAGTTAGAATGCATAAAGTACTCTTGTAATTCAACAATAAAGAAGACAATCTAATTAACAATTGGGCACAGACTATACTAAAAAAATAATAAATTTTGACACAGACTTTACACCCTTCACAAAAATGGACTCAAAATAGATCATAGGCTTAATTTTAAAATGCAAAAGTATAGAACTCCTGTAAGATAACAGTGGTGACAATCTTGGGTATGTGATGACTTTTCAGACACATCGAAGGCATGATCCATGAAAGAAATAATTGATAAGTTGACCTTTATTAAAATTAAAAACTTCTGCTCTGTGAAAGACACTTTCAAGAAAATGAGAAGACAAGCCACAGATTGGGAGACAATATTTGTAAAAGATATACCTGATAAAAGATTGTTATTTAAAATATACGAAGTCCCTCAAAACTCAACAATAAAAAATAAACAACTCAAAAGTTGGTAGGAGTGGGAGGAGAGACCTCACCAAAGAAGATATACTTATGATAAATAAACATATGGAAAAAATGCTCTACATCGTAAGTCATTAGGTAATTGCAAATCAAAACAACAGCAATCGGATACTACTGCACATCTAACAGAATGGCCAAGACCCAAAAACACTAACACCAAATGCTAGTGAGGATGTAGAGCAACAGGAACTCCCATTACCGGTAATTGCTTTGGGAATATAGAACAGTACAGCCACTTTGGAAGACAGTTTGGCAGTCTTTTATAAAACTATGCACACACTTACCATATAATCCAGCAATCACACTCCTTGGTATTATACCCAAATGAGTTGAAAACATATGTTCATACAAAAATCTACACATGATGTCCACAGCAGCCTTATTCATAATTAATTGTCCAAACTTAGAACCAAAGATGCCTTTTAGTAAGTGGATAAATGAACTGAGGTATCGTACATCATACAATGGAATATTATTTAGCATGAAATTAACTATAAGCCATGAAAAACATGTGAAGGAATCCTAAATATATATTATTAAATGAAAGAATACAATCTAATAAGACTACATATTGTATGATTCCAATTTTATGAGATTTTGGAAAAGGCAAAATTGTTGAGTCAGTGAAAATATTAGTGGTTGTTAAGAGTTGGGGTTGGTGGGGAAGCTGGGATGGCTCAGTGGGTTAAGTGCTCACTTTGCAGCACCAGGGACCGAGGATCGAATCCCGGTCCCGGCCCATGTGGACCCATAGGCTGAACTGGGAGCTCCCCCAGTTCAGTTCTCTCTCTCTCTCTCTCTCTCTCTCTCTGTGAAAAACAATAAAAACAAATATATTTTTTTAAAAAAAGAAGAGGAGACTAGACATTTAAAAAAAAAAGAATTGGGGGTATGAATAGCTGGAATGTGAAGAATTTTTAGGACAGTGAAACTATTCTGTTTGATAGTATAATAATGGATAAATGTCATTACATTGTACATTTATCCAAACCAAAAGAACATATAATACCAAGAGTGAGCCTTGTAAACTATGGACTTTGGGTAATAATGTATCAGTAAAATTGTAACAAATGTACCCCCCTGGTGTGGAATGTTGTTAGTAAGGGAAGATGTGCATATGTAGGGGCAAGAGGTATAAAGAACTCCCTGTGAACTTAAAATTGCTCTAAAATATAGTCATTAAAAAGACTCATCCAAATAAATAAGAAACTTCATAAGCTATATCACTCCACCATGCAAAATGTTCTCCCTAAAACTGGGCTGGTTTATGAGTGAGCAAAATTAGAAGCTAAAATATTTTCCAATTAAAAAAAAAATATATGGGCGAGGATATAAATGAACAGTCTGGTGCTTCCTCAAAAAGTGAAACAGAGTTACCATATAATCCAGCAATTCTGCTCCAAGAGAAATGAAAACTTATACCCACATAAAGACATGTACGTAAATGTTTACAGAAACATTTTCATAATAGACTATGGTTAAAACGGCCAAAATGTCCATCACCTAATGAATGCATAAACAACGTGGTGTGTCCACACAATGAAATGTTATTTGGCCCTGAGAAGAAAGGAGGCACTGACACAAACTACAATACCAATGACCCCTACAAACACTATGCTAAGTGAAAGAAGCCAGTCACAAAAGATAGTCAGAAGCATGTACTCATATATTACATAATTCCATTCATATGAAATGTCTAGACTAGGCAAATCCATTAGTAGATGAGTGGTTGCTTAGAGCTAAGGGGGGATTGTGAGCCCTAAACAGTATGAGGTTTCTTTCTGAGGTGATGAAAAGTACTCTAACATTGACTGTGGTGATGGCTGCACAGATCTGGGCATAGACTAAAAGCCACTATACTGCCTACTTTAAAGAGATGACTTTTATATATGTAAATAATATCTCGTTTTTTTAAAAAAGCGGAGTTAGAAAGGTGGGCAGATTCCACAGAGGCTTCTAGGGTTTCCCTGCCTCCACCAAAAGATAACTGAACAGGCTCACAATGACCTTTCAGCTCCCTGAGCCTTGGAAGAGAAAACATTCCAGAATACCTAAAGTGCATAGCTCACATGTGGTGAGGAATGGCTGGGTTTCCATGGCCTGTGGATGAGTAGCCCACTGCTCTCCCCTTCCCCGAAGCGGGGTCTCTAGCTCCTCTGAAGGATCACCCGGGGTCAGCATAATTGCACCCAGCAAACGACTGCTCCCAGGGCTTCGCTCTCCACTGGAGAGTACCTGGCATGTGCTTCTTGTCTTATCTGGGCTTTTGTTCTTCTGCCCCGCCCATCAGTTTTCTGTAAAACAAGCAGGAAAGCATAACTAATGCCCTTGCTACTCAGCTGAAGTGCAGGCCCTTGTTCAACTGCTCCCTGCCCTACTTCCTGTGGCAGTAAACATTGATTTTTCTAGTGAAAAAGCAAGTATTCATTCATTCTGAAAGGCTGAGAATCTCAATCCCCAGTGTTAGCGGAAGGGCAATGACACTGACAATCTTTTTAAGTGGACGGTCACAGGAGGACAAGCTAAGTAAAGTGACTGCTCTCTGGGAAAAGGAGAGAGACAATGATATTTATGTAGACCTGATAGGTAGTTTGAAACAGGAAATGTAGCAGACAGTTTTAAAAAGCAAATATCTCATATCATCCCCCAAGGAAGAAATTCCCTCTAGGTACTTTTCCAACAAAAATCCAACCATCAAAATCCAACAACTCACTGTCCAAACATCCAGCACTGTTGTGACTAAGATTTGAGTACTGGTGACTAAATCACATGGTGCCACCAGCCGAGTGAGAAAATTCTTCCCTTCTTCAGCAGTGATATTGAATGGGTAATGGCTGCTTATGCAAAGGAAGTTGGTTCAAGCATGTGGTTCAGTTAGTAGCCCTGAGAATGAACTAATCTACAGCCATTTGTATGTGGGAACAAGTCCCTGCAGGCAGGCAGACAGGAACAAGGTGTGTTCGCCATTGACTTGCCTCCTGGGTTGTGCAAGGAGCTGGCAGAATTGCCTCACCCAAGCACAACACCAGTCAGCCCAAAGCTGCAACATAGTTTCTCTCCCCATCCCCCTGGGAGTAGCAATTCTGCTGCTCCTCATAGCATTTTCCTCCTATTGGTCTTACTATTATTCAACTAACAGAGATAAAGGGATCAGCATTGAGAAAAGCGGCGTGCAATGAAAGATTTCAATGAGGGGACTTGTGCCGGTGCGCAATGACACAGACTCACAAGTCACGACCTCAGCCAAAAAGCAGTCAGGCTCTCTGAACGAGGAGTACAGGAGATGAATGACAGTCTGTAAAAGAGCAGCAAACCAGGACCTGAAGACCTGGTAATGCCATTCTGAGACCGTGACAGTTACTGACAGAGTGCAAGAGGATGTTCCTTTTTTGAAAGATAGAATTAGCAAGTATGACAAAATGGGCAGAAATATCTGAAGATGATTATTTCAAAGTTTCCAATTTGGGGAATGGATTGCGGATCACCAACATTTGGTGAGATTGAGTAGTAGGTCAGGCATGACCCAGAACAAAGAGGCAGCCACGATCTCCATGCATTACGCTCCCATAAAATACCGTCTTACTTAGACTCTGAGCCAATAGCCTCTGGAAAAATAATTTATGCCATTAGGACAGCTCATACAAATGTAATGCAGAACCTGTTTGTATCCAGCTTTTTTTTTTTTTTAAGGCATCTTTTTTTTTTTTTTTTTTTTTACAAATCACACTATCCTAAGAAATAAATCATGTAAACACTGCTGAGTAATTGCCCTAAGTAGAGCAGTTCCTTACCATCCACCTGCCCTTCCCCAGAAAGAACCTCAGGCTCTTGTCTTTTTTAATTTTTTATTGTTAAATTTATTGGGGTGACATTGGTTGATGACAATTACATTGTTTCTAGGTATACAATTCTACATCACATTGTCTATACTTCGCATTATGTGCTCACCACCCAGAATCAGCTCTTTCCATCACCGTGTGTTTGATTCCTCCTCCCTACTCCCCCCACCCCTACCCCTCAGCTCTCCTACCCACCTCCCCTCTTACCCTCAGGTAACCACTAAACTATTGACTGTGTCCATGAGTTTTTGCTTGTTTGTTACCTTCAGTTTTATATTCCACCTGTAAGTGAGGTCATGTGGTTCTTGATTTTTTTTTTCTGTCTGACTTATGTTGCTTAACATGACGATCTCAAAGTCCATCCATGTTGTCACAAATGGCTGCATTTCATCTTATTGCTGAGTAGTAGATGCACCACAACTTCTTTATCCAGTCATCTATCAGAGGACACTTTGTTTGTTTCCATCAGGCTCTTTCTGAAGCACAACAAAACCTAAGTGGGCCTTGCCTTTGTTTACCTGACATTACGATCACTCCATCACTGGGTCATACCGAGGTATTAATACTATCAAGAGAGCTGCTAATGGTGTGGAACCCAAGCATTGGGCAGATGCAGAAGAGGCAGACACACTTGTTGTTTGTAGGACATAGCAGTTTCCAAACTGTTCTGGGGGAACATTCTTCAGAGTGACCTAATAGCAGCGCTGCAGATCTCACAACATGCCAGAGGGTCGATGAAGAGCCAGGCAGTGTGCTAGGCACTGGGCTGACTGAGATTTACAACACGAGGTTGAGTGGGAGGGTAACCTAGGGCTGAGCTCCAATGTCACTGTTAGCAGGTTAACTGTGGTGTTTAGTACTGAAACCAATGGATAACAGAGTTTATGCAAGTACAGAACCTAATGATGTGGATATTTCTATTTGAAAGACTCAGAAGTAAACAGTTCCCAGAGACAAGTAATTGGCTTAAACATTAAAGGTTAATGTTGAAGAAAGTAATAAAATCTAGTACTTCAACTGTGGTGTCCATTTGTTTTTAAAAGCAGTCAACAAATATTTACTAAGTACATACTACAGCTTTGGAATTATTTATAAAGGCATTGGAAGCAGTTTGTCTCTGCTGTTAAGGGCTTCAAGTCATGTTGGAGGATAACACATAAACACATACACACAAATCCTACAGTTCCCTATATCATGTAACCCCCAAATGAAGGGTACTATAGGGAGTAATGACATAGGGGTTGCTACAGAAGGTGCAAGAATGAAGACTGCGGATATCTACATGGAGAGCTTCAGGTAGGAAGGAGAAAGAACTAACATTGTGCCTGCAAAGCAGTAAGAATCGTTCCAGCAGAGAATGGAGAAGCGACTCCAGCCAGGAGCAGAGTGACGGCCAGGCCTAAGAGGCAAGAAGGTAAAAGAGTGGGCCCAGGCACTGTGAGTGCAGCTGACTAGCCGTGGCAAAGGGGGTGGTGGGATTGCAAAGGATGGTTCTTATGCCTGGAAGAGAAGCCTGGGTCAAACGGAGGACATCAGGGACATGAGGTCCATATGTCTTATTGCTGGTGGTATTGACCTTGATCTATGTTAAGGTGGTGTCTGCCAGGCCTTGGCACTGCGAAGTTAGAAAGCTAATAAATATATTGAGGTACGTGTAACATACTTTTAAGTTTAATCTGCATTATTAACATTTTTAAAGATTTATTTTTATTGCTTTTTTGACAGAGAGAGAGACAGAGAGAAGAGGGAGGGCCCAGAGCAGTCTCCATAGTTGCACATCATTCATTTTTCCACATAGTTTCATTCCACAGGTGGGCGTGGGGCTGCACAGGGCAGGAAGTGGGCCGGGGTCTCGCCCCAGTGAGAACTGAACTGGAGGTACTCCCCAGTTCAGCCTATGGGTCCACACGGGCCAGGGCCGGGATTCGATCCTTGGGCTCTGGGGCTGCAAAGTGAGCACTTAACCCGCTAAGCCATCCCAGCTTCCCTGCATTATTAACATTTTCCCATTACGTACTAAGTCTACATAGTCAACAAAATGAGTCAAACCCCAATTTGTAGCATTCGCTAGTTTTGTGATATAACTACTCCCACCATGATGATATGAAACTTCCAACAAGACACCACTAAAAATGGAGCTGGGGACAGAGACAGCAGCCCACGGGATGCCCCTCATCCAGGTATAACAGATATAGGTCATCTCAAGAGCATAGCTGATAGGAAAGCATAGTAAACGCTGTAGGAAGTGATGAGTTCAGTATTTATTACCTGTATGTAGAATATAATCTATTTAATTGTAAGTTTGGATAGTTTTTAATGGCAGCTGTGTTTAACAACTCTGCCTCCCAAAATTCCTGTAAATGTAACATTTGGCTCCCGGGAGCCGGCGGGAGCAACCCCAGCAGGTCCCTGCAGCCCTGCTGCCTGTAACCAAGTGGCCACCCAGGGCACCTTGTCACAAGGCTGGGAACAGGCCGTTACATCTCTCTTAGATCCTTGTGGTCTGGCATGTGCTCTAGTCATGGGAAATAGCATTTTTAACTAGCGGAGAGACTCAAAACGGTTGTATGGGTTCTTCCTTCCAATGTGGCTGCCAGGTGCGTTTGCCAGGTGAGCTGTTTAAGACACGCAGCTCACAAGGTGGTGACTTGGGATGAGACGTTGGGGCTAGGAAACAACCCCCCCCCCCCTCAACTTCATACCTACTCCTTGCTTGGGAAGAAGGTTCAGTTCTTTTTCCTCATCTATAAGGGTGAGATAGCTGTTAGTTAAGTATATAATAAATACACAGATGCAAACAATACTGTTAAAATACTTGGCCCAGTACCTGGGCAATAGTGGTTATGTGTAGTGTGTGTATGCATGCATGAAATATATATATATATATAATGTATATATTAAAATATAAAAATTAGGGGAAGCTGGGATGGCTCAGTGGGTTAAGCGCTCACTTTGCAGGGCCGGGGACCGAGGATCGAATCCTGGCTCCGGCCCCCGCCCGTGCGGACCCATATGCTGAACTGGGGAGTTCCCCCAGTTCAGTTCTCTCTCTGTCTCTGTATCTCTCTCTCTCTCTCTCTCTC
Source organism: Craseonycteris thonglongyai (assembly GCA_004027555.1). Classification (NCBI taxonomy): domain Eukaryota; kingdom Metazoa; phylum Chordata; class Mammalia; order Chiroptera; family Craseonycteridae; genus Craseonycteris; species Craseonycteris thonglongyai. The sequence goes on from PVKE010032663.1 coordinate 18,353, forward strand.
T
>PVKE010032664.1:0-18353 GCA_004027555.1 Craseonycteris thonglongyai
ATTTATCCATCAATCTGTTAAAAAGAATTTCAGGAGTTGAACCAGTACAGGTAATTATTTCTCTTATATGTGTGTGTAATGCTATATAATAAAGACCATTGTATGTAACTCCTAAATTTCCTTCACAACTTTCCTTCTTCTCAAGATTTATATTTTCAAAAGTTCTTCTTTGCTGTCTCAGAATAAAGGGCTCTTCCTAATTTTTTCCAAAGTTAGATCATTTTATTGTGTCCTACCTGGTGAAATAAATTATCATTACCTTACTCAAATCTGTACATAATTTTTCTTCTACTTCATCATTCTGTGCAGACTTTGTGATCCCTACCCACCCCTAAAAGCAGCAAAGAACTTTTTCTTGATTCCATGTTGAACTGCTTCAGCTCTCATCATTGTATGTTGTAATCTAATCATGTAAACTGAGTCTAAATTCACAAACATAAGTGAACTACTGTAATCAGAAAGATAGGTCATCAATACAAAGTAGAAGAATAAAATTTGTTATCGAGCTGTTACTTGCTAGATTTACCACCCTTTTCTTTAAAATGGTGTTCATTATTAAGCCAAGATAAAACATACTGCAGTATTTCTGCAGTAGGCCAATATTGTGTTTTCTTATGATGAATTATTCTGATTACTAGGCCCATTAGGTAAGCCTCAAAATACATTTTCTCGCTTCTCATGATTTGGAAACGTTTATGTTATATAGTTCTAATGATTCTACAGTCTAATTAGTGAGTATTTATTAATTTTCTAACTTAATAGAACTTTTAAATATAATCAGTAAAGTTTCATACGTACTTCTCAGAATCTTCAAATTGCACTTTTATATTGAGTGGTTTTTCAATAGGTAAGAGATTTCAAAGAAAAAGCATATGGAAAAATTTAAGTATTTTCACTCAAGGCCCTTAAATAATAGACTCTAAAATCTACTAATGAGGGATGCCCGGATAGCTCAGTGGGTTGAGCACTCGTCTTGCAACCCTAATGTCCAAGGATCGAGTCCCTGCCCCAGCCCATGTGGACCCATTCTCACCAGGGCGAGCCTCTCATGCAGGAGGCCCCTGGCCCATTCTTGCCCTGCGCTGCCCTGCACCCACCTGTGGAATGAAACTATGTAGAAAATTCGTGACGTGCAACTACAGAGACTGCTATAGGCCCTCGCCCTTCTCTCTGTCAAAAACAGTAAAAATAAATCTTTAAAATCTACTGATAGTGAGTAAATGATATTTCATAGTTCTCTTTCATTGTTTTACTTCATAGGCCTCTTTGTAAGGGAGTAGGCAACAGAGGACTTGTAATATCTGTATTTTTATTTAACATGGGCCAGAAAAGGGATAAGCCACAGAAAAATATTAAGGGTTCAGTATAAACTCTAGTTTTGTTACAGGCAATGAATATTCTGAAATACCTGCAAGTTTTTGAAATGACATAAAAGCTTATAATTTTAAAATAAAAATGAAAATAAATCTATACATTTTCTGATCTCTTATTACAAAGGCAGTGTCAAAACTCAGTATATTAATATTTTAAAGGTATTTATTAAATATTTCTACTTTGCATCATCATTATCGCTGTTTGAACTATTGGTGTCATCATAAATAGAAGTGTTTCTAATTGAAGATGTCATCATGTCTACAATGCCTTTTTTGGGGTTTTCTTCCAAGTCAGTCTCTATTGCTCCAACTGTTGCTAGCTTCCACTCAAGTTCTGCAATAAATAATGCATTATTAAAATAGAATAAAGTTTTAGAAAAATGAAAAAATAATTTTATCTATATGACTTAGAAGTTGACCAATAAAATTAATATGGAAAAGATGATATAATTTTGAACTGAATGGCAATGAAAGTACTACACTGCAAAGTTACACTTAAAGGGAGATATGATGCTTAAAATTTTTATTTAAAATGACTGAAAATAAATGGCTTAAAAGTTCAATAAGCTAGGGAAAGAACAATGAAGTAAACTCAAAGAAACCAGAAGGAGAGATATAATGAAGAAAAGTCTTTAGCAAAAGTAGGAAGACAAAGTCAGTAGAGGTGACCAATAAAATCAAAAGCTGGTTCTTTGAAGAAACTAATGGACACAACTCAAGCAAAATGATAACAAGAAAAAGAAAAATATAGGAAGCTGGGATGGCTCAGTGGGGTAAGCGCTCACTTTGCAGCCCCAGGGACCGAGGATCGAATCCCGACCCCAGCCCATGTGGACCCATGTGCTGAACTGGGGAGCTCCCCCAGTTCGGTTCTCACCGGGGTAGGACCCGAGCCCAGTTCCTGCCCTGTGCAGCCCCGCGCCCACCTGTGGAATGAAACTGTGGAAAAACCAATCATGTGCAACTATGGAGACTGTTCTGGCCCCTCCCCCTTCTCTCTGTCTCTGTGTCTGTATCTCTCTGTCAAAAACAATAAAAATAAATCTTTAAAAAAAAGAAAAATATAATAATACCAAGAATTTATAGGGACATACCAAAATTTTAAAACTTTTGGGACTACCTGTGAAATAACTTATGCCAATGCATTTGAAGACTTTAATGGTAAAATTTTAACAAAAATATGAATTACCAAAATATATCCAAGAGAATAAGCAAAAAGAACTAAGATAACTAAAAATTCTGCAAGTTAATCATTTTGTTAAATTTATTCTTAAGTACTGTATAGATGAACAGAACATTTGAGGAAAATTACAAAATATACTTATGAGGAAAATTACAAAGAAATAGAAGACCAAAATATATGACAAGATATATATCGTTCATGAATAGAAATATTCACTGTTATTAGGATATCAATCCTCCAACAATTAATCTACAAATATGAGTCTAATAAATAATCAGCAGGACTTTTCACAGAACTCGACTAATTCCAATATTTATATGATATTTTGAAAAACACTTGCCTTGCTAGAGACAACTTTTTTTGTCATATAGCTATAGTAATTAATACCATTCTATATTGATTCAGGGATAGCCAAATAGACCAGTGGGACACAGAAAAGACTTCAGATACAAATTGAAGCATATTTTAAATCATGAAAAATGATATAGGAACATTAAAAATCAGTGGTGAAAACACTTCACACACATTAGAAATGGTTACTATTAAAACAACAACAGAAAATAAGTGTTGGTGCAGATATGGGGAAATTGGAACTCTTGTGCACTCTTACTGGGAATGCAGAGAGGTGAAGCCACTATGGAAAATGATATGCTGTTGCTCAAAAAATTGAAATAGAATTACTGTATGACCTACTAATTCTGAGTATACACCAAAAGAAATGAAAATAGGGACTAGAACATATTATTTGTACTTTCATGTTCATAGCATTATTCGCAGTAGCCAAAAGATAGAAACAACCTGAGAATCCATCAACATATGAGTGGGTAAACAAAATATGGTCTAAACATACATACAATGGAATATTATGCAGCTTTAAAAAGCAAGGAAATTCTGACACATGTTATGACATGGAGGAACCTTAAGGACATTATGTTAAGTGAAATAAGCCAGTCATAAAAGGACAAATATATGATTCATTTATATGAGGTACTGAGAGTAGTCAAATTCATAGAGTCAGAAAGTAGAATGGTGATGGCAAGGGGTTGGGGGCAGAAAGGAATGAAGAGTTATTGTTTAATTGGTGTAGAGTTACAGTTATGCAAGAAGGAAAGTGTTCTAGAGATAGTTAATGGGGGAGGTCTTACAACAATGCAAATGTACATAATGCCACTGAGCTATATACTTAACATGGTTACATAAAAGTTTAAAATAAAGTCCTGGGTATGTAATATAGCATGATTACTGTAGTTATTAATACTGAGTCATACTAAAAAATGGATAAGATGATATGTGTTATTTGTATTTTATGACAAAAATTTTAATATACAAATTAAAAAATGGACCAGATAACACATTATTTATGATAGTGATTCCCTCTAGAAAGGAAGAGAGGGAAATGGTAATAGAAGTGAAATATGGGTAATTTCAACTGTATCTGTAATGTTTATTTTAGCAATAAAATATAGCTGAAGCAAGTGAACAGATATTCACACTTGTTATTTCTGGTAATATTACATGAATGTTTGCTATATTGTTGTTTTTACTATTATGTACTAATTTTTTTAATGGAAAGAATAAGGTCCCAACTGAAAAAACAAGGTGCTACAACAAAGAGGGGCCTTTAAAACTAGGAAAAGGAAAAGGGGATAATTCAGGAACAAAATTAGAGTATCAGAGGCTTCAGTAAAACCAAAAATAGTTTTAAGGGAACAAAAGAGTTAAAAGCTTACTGTCAAAAATAAGTATTTACAAGGGCTTTAACATGATGGTAACAGAAAAAGATTTTAATAATATAAAATTAAAGCAGTTCCAAGAAATAGCTAGATGAAGGATATGGCCTTAGAACTAGATTGGGAAGTAAAAATCATTAAAGAAGGTAAAAACACAGTCCTGTGCTGCATATTTTGAAAAAGAACATAATAGGAGACATGGTCCTTATACTTGTTTGAGAGCTAAAACTCAAAGGAAATTGATTAACCAGAAAAATCGGATACTATGCAGAAACTCAGCTGAGAACAGGAAGACAAGTTATGAATTGGTCCAGAAGAAACATATAATAAGATAAATGGAAACTTAGAAGACCCATGAAAGAGTAGGATTTGGAATTGAGAATAAAGAAAATTAGGGTATTTGGGGTCCAGGGAAATAGTATGAAACAATGTATAAAGGCACAAATGAGTAAGTTGTGTCTGGTGTAGGAGTTGAAGACCAACCTCTCTAGAGCAGAAACTAGAAAGCATTGAGAAATATAGTTAGTAGATACCGTAAGTGGACTTAAATTCTCAGGCAGAAGATTAAAATTTTAATTTATTTGAGACAAGGAAACAGGATTTAAGCAAGTGAATGTTAAGAGTGTTATTTTAAGAAATTAATCTGTAGGAATACAAGTAGAGACTAGAGAAAGAAAAAAACTATTTTATAGAAATAAACTTTCATGATATTTTTTAATTTAATGAAGTTGTCATTTTTTTTATCTTGTAAACAGAATTTTAACAATAACATCATTACCTTCTAGCTTGAGATTTATCCCTCCACATTCTATGATTCCAATGAATTTGCTTTCTATCTGACCGTTTTTATAAACAAAGATTGTTGGTAAACAATTGTCATGATAATGTTGAATACAGCTATTCACGATGGCTTTAACAAATTTAGTTTCTGGGAACTTTCTTGCTAGGAGACTAAGATGCTGGTTAACCAACAAACATGTTGGTATGCTAAAAAGAGAAACAGTACACGAATTATCTTTAAAAAGCAAACTACTCATCTTAGTCTAATAAAATAAGTAAACCATCTTCATGACAAATATATATCTTTATATATTATTTTAGTAATATCCAAGAACACATCAATTGTCTGTTATTGTTACCTTTAGTAATTATGAACTATAGGATCCTCTGATATTTATTACGAACACCATTATAGCCTGGGAATAAACCTTGCTACTATGGGAATTTGATGCCTAACTAAAACTAACTACATCTGACTTAGCATCAATTTAATCGATCCAGCCAGTTTCTGGTTTATAGGATGGAAGAGGAAGAAGACACCTCTAGGGGATCCTTGGCAGTTCTGAGTTGAAACAAAGGGATCCCAACTCTTGTCACCATTACAGGCTTATTTTCACTTATCACATCCAAAATTCCTTATCTCAAACTTTCTTAAATTTCTTGACTAACAAACATCACCAAAACTTTTCTTTGGCATCCCACCCCATTCCACATCCGGTTCCCCATAATGCAGAACTATTCTTCATTAGAAATTTGAAATTGGTTGAAAGGGTGACCAAAACCTGCAATTCTTCCTACTCTATCATTTAACTCCCATTGGAGCCATTCTTCAATTAGTTCCTTTTCTCCCAGTCTATCACTCACTCACAACTTTATCAAACTGTTCCAAGGCTAATCTTCTACTTCAGGGCTCCCCAACCCCAGGGCCATGGACAGATAGTGGTCATGGCTTGTTAGAAACCAGTCCGCATAACAGGAGGTGAGCAGCAGGCCAGCAAGTGAAGCTTCACCTGTATTTACAGCCGCTCCCCATCGCTCACATTACTACCTGAGCTCTACCTCCTGTCAGGTCAGCAGCGGCATTATACTAGTTGTGTAATTATTTCATACAAGCGCACAATAATTGTAATGTGCTTGAATCATCCCAAAACATCCCCCTGCAACCCTGGTCCATGGAAAAATCGTCTTCCATGAAATAGGTCCCTGGTGACAAAAAGGTCAGGGACTGCTGCTCTACTTTATCCCATATTCCATTTTCTATGGGACTTTTCTCTGTTACTTCTGCTTCCCTCTTATCCTGTTTTCTCAATCTATCCTTCTCCACTTTACATAAACATATTCAAGTTATCGAAATTTTTAAAAGAACTCTCTATCCCCTTTTAATAATTACTCTCTCTCCTGTTCACAGCCCAGATGGAAAAGAAGAGAAAAATCTCTATGTTCTGCTCACTTCCCTTCTTGAACGGCCCTCTTATTTTGGCTTTTGTTACTTTCCTCTTTACTGAGAAGAGGGTCCAAGATACAGTGACAAGGAACACAGGAAGTTGTTCCTTGTGATTGTACCATGGACCTCTTCTCAGTCTAGACTCATTCACTGGGCAATTTTATCCATTCTGATAAATCAATAGCTAATGAACTTCATCCCCCCTCCCCTCTTCACCAAAGGGGGGAACAATCTGATCTTTCTTCTGTATTTTCTTTTTAAAAATATAAACCTAAATTTGATAAAAGTGTAGCTCTCTTTGCCTTTGTACCCATTTCCTCGTCATTCATGTGGAGTATATCTGAAATAGCGTATGAAAAGAGAAAGATTAGTGTGCATTGTGTTAATAAGGGAAAGCTTCTTTAAACATACAAAATTCATGTATTCTCTTGTATAGCTCCATATGTCTTTTCAAAAAAATATATATGTAATGTTTAATTGGTCTCTTTCACAATACTATAGAAGCATCTTATTACCCTTTGTATTCTCAACTCCTAAAACCTGCCACACCCATAGTCAAGCTCTGTTAAGTGAGTGATTCATGCCAAGGCACAGGCAAGTGGTAACCCTTCTGGATTTCTGTATACTTTTCCCTCCCTCCACCTGTTTGTGCCAATTGCAAATATTACTATAATTAACAAATAAAAGTGGGACAAGAAAAATCAACATAGTTCTTGTGAAAATCAATGCATGCTTTGGAAAAACTTGATAAAGGTTAGTCACTAAGGGGAAAAAAAATGATGTTTAATTGTGGTCCAGACAAATGTAAATGATCAGGGAAAAATACAGATTTCTGCAAATTGCTTTGCATGTATATTTGAGTTCTTGCTCCATTTAAACAAACCCGGTAAATGGAACTCAATGAAATACATTAAGTTCTTATCAAGATTTGAGAGAAGAGTTTTATTTTATTTTGTTTGCTTGCTTTTTCTTTACTACACTGTTGCTTTTATTCTCAATACATTTTTGATAAACTTGTTTCACAAATTTTTAAAAATCTCAACAAAAGTGGGTATAGATGGAAGGTATCTCAACATAATAAAGGCTATATATGACAAGCCCACAATTAACATTATACTTAACAGTGAAAAGCTGAAAGCCTTTCTTCTAAGATCAGGAACAAACAAGTTGTCTACTCTCACCACTTTTATTTAACATAGTATTGGAAACCTTAGCCAGAACAATAAGGCAAGAAAAAGAAATAAAAAGCATCCAAATTGGAAACAAGAAGTAAAACTGTCATTACTTGCAGGTGACATGATATTATATATAGAAAACCCTCAAGATTCCATCAAAAAACTATTAGAACTAAAAAAAATTCACTAAAGTTGAAGGATACAAACTCATAAAAAGATTTGTTGCATTTTTATATACTAATAAACTATCGTAAAGATAAATAAAACAATTTCATTTACAATTGCATCAAAAAAGAATAAAATACCTAGAGATAAGTTTAACCTAGGAGGTAAAGACCTTATATTGAAAACTGTTAAGACATTAATGAAAGAAATTAAAGAAAAAACAAATAAATGGGGATATATTCCATGCTCATGAATTGGAAGAATTAATATTGTTAAAATGTCCATACCTAAAGCAATCTACAGGTTCAGTGCAATCCTTATCAAAGTTCCAGTAGTGGGAAGCCAGCATGGTTCAGCGGGTTGAGCACTTGCTTTGCAGCCCCGGGGACTGAGGATCGAATCCTGGCCCCAGCCCATGTGGATCCATATGCTGACCTGGGGTGTGATTCCCATGTGGGAGGTCCCTGACCCAGTTCCAACCCTGAGTGGCCCCGGCCCACCTGTGTGGACCAAAACTGTCAAAAACTGATGCCATACAACTATGGAGAGTGCTCTGGGCCCTCCCCCTTTCTCTCTCTCTCTCTCTCTCTGTTTCTTTCTCTATCTGTTTCTCTCTCTCTCTCTCTCTCTCTCTCTCTCTCTCTCTCTCTCTCTCTCTCTCTCTCTCTCTTTCTGTCAAAAACAATGAAATCTTAAAAAAAAAAATTCCAGTAGCATTTTTCAAAAAATTAGAACCACAAATAACTCAAATAGCTAAAACAATCTTGACAAAGAAGAACAAAGCTGGAGGCATCACACTCCCTGATTTTAAACTAAACTAACAAAGCTATAGCAATTAAAACTATGGTATTAGCATAAAGAGACATACAGATCAATGAAATAAAATTGAAAACCCAGAAATAAACATATGCAGATAATATGCAGATAATTTTGGACAAGGGAGCCAAAAACATACAATGGAGTAAAGGAAAGCCTCTTTAATAAATGGTGCCAGGAAAATTGGAAAGCCACATGGAAAAGAATGACTCTAGATTGCAATATATCACCATCTAACAAAATTAACTCAAAATAGATCAAAGACCTCACATAAGACCTGAAACAATAATTTACATAGAAGACAACATCAGTACTAAACTTACAAACCTTGGGTTCGGGGAAGAATTTATGAATTTGACCTCAAAGCCATGGGAAGTAAAAGCAAAAATAAGTGAAAGAAACTATATCAAACTAAAAAGGTTCTGCACAGAAAAAGAAATCATCAACAAAATAGAGTCAACACACTGAACATATTTGCAACCAATGACTTGGATAAAGGGTGAATATCCAAAATATATAAAGAATTTGTACAACTCAACAACAAAAACACAAACAATCCAATTAAAAAATGGAGGATGCCAAAATAACTCAGTGATTGAGCGCTTGCCTCCCAATCATGAGGTCCAGGGTTCAGTTCCTGACCCTGGCCCATACAAATCCCATATGCTGCATTGCAGTGCAACTGGTAACTTCCAAGATAGCTCAGTAGCAAAGGTTCTCACTTCCCATGCAGGAGGTCCCTGGTTTGGTTCCTGCCCAGCTGGGCCCCACATCCACCTGTGTGAAATGAAACAATGTCACAACTATGGAGATGTATAACTATAGAGACTGCTCTGGGTCCTTCCTGCTTTCTCTCTCTTTCTCTCTCTCTCTCTCTCTCTCTCTCTCTCTCTCTCTCTGTCTCACACACACACACACACCTCTCAAACAATAAAAAAATAAAATAAAAACTGGGCAAAGGACCTGAACAGACACATCTCTGAAGAAGACATACAAACACCCAAAAGATATATGAGAAAATGCTCAACTTCACTAGCTATTGGGGAAATGCAACTTAAAATCACAATGAGATACCACCTCACAGCTGTTAGCATGGCTATAATCAACAAGACAAGGGATAGCAAGTGCTGGAGAGGCTGTGGACAAAAAGGAACCCTCACACACTGCTGGTGGGAATGTAAATCGGTACAACCACTGTGGAAGGCAGTATGGAGGTTCTCAAAAAGTTAAGAATAGAATTACCGTGTGACCCAGCAATCCCTCTTCTGGGTATCTACCCAAAAACTTAAATTTGTTTCCACAAAGATATATGTATCCCAATGTTTATTGCAGTATTATTCACAGTGGCCAAGACATGGAAACAACAAAAGTGTCCTTCAATAGACGATTGGATAAAGATGTGGTACATATACACAATGGAATATTACTCAGCCACAAGAAAAGACGAAATATTGTCATTTGCAACAAAATGGATGAATCTTGAGATTATTATGCTAAGCAAAGTAAGTCAGACAGAAAATGTTGAGAACCATATGACTTCGCTCATATATATGGGATATAAAACTGAAAACAACACAGAAACAAGACAAACAAGAAAAGAAACAGACTACAGTTTAATGGTTACCAGAGGGTAAGAGGGCAAGGAGGTGATACAGGAGGGAGGAGGGATCAAAAGAAAAAGGAAAAAAGAAAAAGAGAAGAAATAGTGATTATCTATTATTTGCTAGAATAAACTAGACTTCAAAGCAGGTCCCAGAGTAGTGGTGAAAATGTATTCTAATATCTAGGGGCAATTTTATGACCCCCCACCCCCACCCCACCACCAAAAAATCTGTTCACTTCCCACAGAATGCCTGGCAGGAAGTCTCCTGTCTCAAAAACATCTATCATGCAAACCAATGAAATCTGAAATAATAGCACCCCTTGTGTAAGCATATGGTTTTAGTTTTCCCTTTAAAACAACTCTTGTAGAGCATTTCCTTTGCTAGAATGAGGGGAAGGTCTGAGCCTGCCAGAGTTAGCCCTCTGAGGGGACAACCAACCCTCTTTGCAACCTGAACTGGAAACAGCCCCACCTCCACTCTGAGGTGGTTCTAAAACCCAGGTGGTTTAAGTAAGTGCTCACCAGATTAGAAGCACCTGTAGGCTGCATCAGGCTAACAAGCTAAAGGAAAATCCTTCAGTTTCCTTCCCCAAAACTGGCCTAAGCTTGTACTTCTGATCTCTAAGAAGGGACATAAACTTCAAGTGGGAGGGGACCAGGTTTGTTCCATGTAGTTGCACAGTCTGGAATTGATTGAGAAAGGAGAGAGCTTTCAGAAGACAAAATGTGTTGCCTCCTTAACAAGCAGTGAGCTCCCTGTAACTGAGAGGAGGCAGGTGTGAGGGTAAGTGTTGTAGATAAAATCTAAAATCTTTCAGGGATTGAGGCTAATGATACCTTCTTTAAAAATCTCCCAATTCTTAGCCAGTGTTATGGTAGTTCCCTTCTAGTTATCAATATATTAAGGAGAAAAAAACTGGAATTAATAATAAATTGTGGGGCTCAGGAACTTACAAAAAAGAAAAAGAAAAACACTCCAAAGCAAGACGATACCGCTTACCGGTATTTCTGTACCTTTGTTCAAGCTGTATACTCCATCTAAAATACCCAATTAGGCCTGTCTTCTTCCTCCAACTCTGTAAGCTTGGGTAATCTTTTCTTATTTTGGGGGGGCCAAGACCAAGAATTACTTACTCTATCGAAAGTTCTATACTTCTCTTCTTCAAGAGTAGAACTTACTACTTCCTCTTCAGTGCTTTTACTTTATTCAGAACTGAACCAAAGCACCTAAAATACTTTATTACTATACTTAATTGTCTCCCTCTACAATACTAAAATTTCTTTAATGGTAGAGACAGATGTCTTATACATGACTTTGCATCTCTGGCACCTACAAAATCCTCAGAAATCCTCTTAATACTAGGTGATGTTATACAAGGGCTGTCCAGAAAGTACCCAGCCATGTATAATAATACAAAAAATAGAGATATTTATGGCTGGATTTTTTCTGGACAGCCCCTGTCTATCAATTTATGGAGCAAGAAGCTAAAAAAAAAAAAAGTTAAATGCATCATATGCTTAATTTACATTTCAGAATATATGTGCATCATTTTTTTATAGTTATCACCTGCTACAAATCTAGATAATGTTTTATTTTAGTGAGTGGCCTACAAACAGTAGTATTAGGAAAGTATGTGCTGCCTAGCTTAAATATCAATTTTCCACCCAAGGCATAAACTGAATTTAAAAGTTTCAGATTTTTCTCAAGTAGGTGAACTGAATCCACTAATATCTCATTTAAAGGAAGTTTATCATCACTGTCAGAATGACAGTGGTATGACAGACACTTAGGTGAGTGGTGTGAATGGCAGAAGGCAGGTGGGCATTGGTGGTATCAGGCAAAAGTATGGAACTAAGAGACTATGGTGTAACAGACTGTGATGCAGGGAGAAAGTTGTTGCCTGAAGACAGTTCTGACAGTAAGTGGTAGGAGATCGAATCTGGTTTTAGGAATAGGAAATCAGAATTTAACTCTATAAGAATTATAAAATAGAAGGGAGACCTCTGATATCAGAAAACACACTAAAGGCCTAGTAATGGTATGTGAGATTCAAAATACACAGTTGGGTATAGGAATAATGTAGAAGCCTAAAATTAGACTTTGGACACAGGTATAAAATTGAATAAAGTCTGATTCAAAGCTAACTTTAAGCTGAGCCACTAGGCTCACTGGCCCAAGGTTAGTTAGATCCCTCTAAGGCAGGGGTCCCCAGCCCAGGGCCACAGTGAGTGGTGAGCAGCAGGGGAGCAGGGGAAGCTTCATCTGTATTTATAGCTGCTTCCCATCACTCACATGACCGCCTGAGCTCTGCCTCCTGCCAGATCAACATTGGTATTAGATTCTCACAGGAGCATGAACCCTATTGTGAACTGCACAGGTGCCCCGCCCCCATCCACTCCCACCCCTTAGGTGGAAAAATTCTCATCCAGGAAACTGGTCCCTAGCACCAAAAAGGTTGGGGACTGGTGCTGTAAGGTATCCTAAGGAGGCTGAGACTTCACATAGATGAAGACTGGGCCCAGTTCTATAAATTTATTGGCAGAGAAATATTAAAATTACATAACTTAGGAACCTAGTTAAAAAACAAACTTAGCCTTCTGTAAAGTTCATAAAAGGCATCTAGAAATACAAACGAACAGTGTACTTCACTTTATAATATAAAAAAGTTGAGTAAATCCATTACTAAAAACTAGACTTTTCTAAAGAATATTTGTAACACAAATACTTAAGTTTCTGCTTTATAAATTTGATTATAAATAAATTTTCCTAAAATGTAAGTTACATACTGGCAAATGAATGCATTTTCTTAATATCAAGAAAACTAGTCCTTCTGGAAACTAATTGTTACCAATCAATGCCACCCCAATAAATTTAACAACAAAAAAAAGAAAACTAGTCTTGTATATAACTTTTATAGGTTGCCTAAAACTCTGAAATATTCACAAGTATTTAAAATATTATAAAAAACAGATCTTTATTCTGAGTCCATTAAAGTATATGATGGTTTTAAATAGCCTAGCTGAGACTAAAACAGATTTAACATCTTTTGGAAATTGTCAAAACTAGTAACTTATAAAGAAATAGCCATTAAAATAAATAATTTCGTAGCAGGGTATGGTAATTCAGAACCAACATCCATTCTGCTAATCATAATAGGTTGTGGAAAAGACACTCGGTGAACCACTTAAGTATATAACGTTTATGACACACGTGTTGGGATTTCACATACTTATTTGTGAAAAACCAAAGTCAGAAAAATCTCCAAATTGGTTTAAACAGATAAATTGTATAGGAAAAATGGGAAATAATTCTTTTTAAGACTTGAAACTACTAAAAACTTAATTACCAAGCATTTCAGTTACAGTAAAAATAACGTGTTCTTTATGGGGCATGATACCCTCTATCAAAATTTGTCTGAGGAACTGGGTGAACTGGTAAAAAAAACCAAAAAACAAACAGGGCTCTAACTTGCATAAATTGTTCTATACAGAATTTCTCTGAGGACCTGAAGAGAGAAGACTTTCTTTTTATTCAGAGAATGACATAAGGACAATGAGGGCTACTGTCATGACCTTTGTCCCTGGATTGGCTTGGAGCCCAGGCAGAAGGACTACGACCCAAAGTTAGAGGTGCTGTTTCTGTGAGGGATTTGTGAAATAATGGCAGCTTGCAACTCCTCTTTGACACAGAATTGGGGAAAAGTCCACTCTTCCCAATCATCCTAATACCAGGCTGGTGAAGTCTGGGTACATATGGGTTACACTTAGTACAACTAGGTACTTTAAAAATAATTGTTGGCTGGGGGTGGGGGGCAGGAGCAGAGGAATTCAAGGGAATTACTCTGTTAAAAGAAACTAAAGAGTATCATATATTCAAATGTGCAGCATGATCCTTGATTGGAACCTTGTTCAAAAATATGTGTATTTATGAAAGACATTTTGATGTTAGCTGGGAAATTTTGAGTAAGGACTGGATATCAGATGCTTTTAGGAATTACTGTTAGTTTTGTTAGGTGAGAAAATCGTATCATGGTTATATAGGAAAATGACATTATGTTTTGAAGATGCATGCTGAAGTGCTTAGGAGAAAAGTGTCATGCTGTATATAATTTATTTTGAAGTGGTTCTGCAAGCACATACAGACACACTGATACAAATATGGCAAAATGTTAACAGTTGAATCTATCTGGCCAGTATTTCACATGCTTATTTTATCATTCTTTCTATTTTGCTGTATGTTTGAAATTTTCCCTAAGTTTTTTTGAATTAACTGCCAAAGAATGCTTATTTTTCTAAGAAGTGAGACAATTTTTTTTAATTAGACATGAAAATATATTAAAAGAACTAATTTAATCCCTGAAGCTAATGACTCTATGCATATGTGTATATACATATATTTCTTTTTCATAAGTACTCTTTGTTATATGCTTTATAAAACCTTAAAACCAGAAATATGTATCTTAAAACATTAGTATATTAAAATTTTGCAAAAATATTATGGTAATTACCTTGATCTATAAAGATGAATTATAACCCACACATCTTTGTCTGCATTTGTGACTTCATTCACATACTGATTTCCAGAAATTTCTCTTAATTCCCCAAACTTCTGTTTTTTCTTAAGAGCTTTCCATTCCTGTAAGCGTTTTTCTCTAATTAAAATAATGAAATTAAATTACATAAGAAAGTTGGCATATTCTTAAAGTCATTCCCACATACAGTAATAATTTAGGGCAATGAATGTAATGCTAGTACATATCAAACACCTTAAAGAATGATAGGGTAACTATTAATGTTGTTATAATGCCATTTCTATTATATAATTTGTTATAGGTATTGCAAAGGATAAGGTGCTACCTACTGACTTTTAAGTGTATTTGTATGACTAGGTCTTAATCATAGCTACAGAGAGTTTATTTAGATATTGGACTGATAAGTTCTCATACACAGGTTAAATACTTATTAAGGGAGAATATATATAATAATAATAGCTAATGTTCATTGAATGCTTATTATGTTGTCAGGCACTGTGTTAAGTGCATTATATTAAATAATTCTTGCAAAAATTTTATAAAGTTGATACTTATTATTATCCCAATTTACATGCTCTTAACTATCATGCCAAATTGACCTTCAGTCCAAAACTTTTATATGTATAATTATTGTTACAAAATTATAGCACGTAGAGAGGTGGTAGAAAAGAGTGACCAGTTTGGACTCTAAGCTCAGACTAAACTGGATTAAAATACAATTCTCACTTACTAGCAGCATGAACTTGGGCAAGTTATTTGATCTAAGTTTCAGTTCCCCCAATTGCGATTGGGAATAGTGCTAATACCTACTTGCATGGTATTGTTGGGGATTAAATAAATTAATATTATACATGTAAATTACTTAGGATGGTGCCTAGCACACAGTGAGCATTCCATGTTATCTAGTTATTCATCCATAGAGAGCCTTAAAATTTAAAACTACTCTCTCAAATCTACATACTTTGATTTAGTTCTTGAATGCTTAGATTCATGATGCAAATCCAAATGGTTTCTAATACATCTCAAATTTTCTTAAAAGTTACTGATTCTATATCTCTCAGTTATCTGGGAGTACTTACTCCCCTTCTTTGTATATTCACTACATTTTCTTTTCTGCATTCCTGATGCTCTGGCATCTGGGGCCTTGCTGATCCTGGAAAGACCTCCCCTCCCAGGTCTAGCTAATTCCACTCTCCTGGAGAGCACATTCCTCAAATGCTAATTAACCAGTCCAGAGTCCAATCCCACAATCATCTCCAATACCAGGAGCCACTATCCCCCTGCCCTAAGCATCCCTGGGTCAGGTACAAGACAGTTAGAGACAGCCCAGAACATACCAAAATTATTCAAACTAGCCAATTCTAAATTACCCTGCCTAACTTTCCTTTCCCATGGAAACTACAATAAAAGGCTGGTGTCCAAGCTCTCCCCTCACTCCTTCGGTCACTGGTCAACTCTGGTGCTTCCCTGTGTGGCCCTGCGTTGTGGGGCATGCCTCCTACTCTAGAGAGCTATGAGTAACCAACTGTCTTTTCAATGGCCATTATTTCCTGATCTGTTGGCTTCACCATACCTGGATAAATGCAAAATTCTGGGTATATTTTAACCCTCTGTCCTTATTTCACACATTAGAAACATATCAGGGTAAACCACTCTACATAAGTAGTAACCCAAGCAAAAAGAAGTCTAGAGAAGAATGCCAAAACAGCAATCCAGGTTTAGGGCCCTCAAACATTTCTCAAAAAATTCAAGAAGTTTTTGTTCCGATGATGGCGCCGTGCCCTAGGTATTGCTGCAACTATCAAATACTTCTCTTCCTCCTCCCCTCTTTCACCCTCTCTTCCTCATTCTTGTTACTTCATTGGAATTGAGAAGGAAAAGACATAAATACCTGATTTGGTTTTGCCATCAGAAAGTGACTTAGTTCTCAGTGACCTTCATTTTTACCTAATGATCCTATCAGTTGGGGTTCAGTTGCATAAACAGAAAGCCCTCTGGCTATTTTAAGCATCAAGAAGCTTAATGTGCAGAATTAAGTGCTTTACAAACTTTCTAGGCTGGGCTACGAGGAATTACTCCCGGAACAACGTTGCAAAACTGGTCTGCCAAGGGAACAGCTTTCTCTGCTGCAATCCGGAAACTTGGGGGGAATATGGAACTATTATTGCAATGTGTCCTAATATCAAACTCCTCTGGGGATTAGAAAACTGCTGTTACAACAGTGGTCTCTAGGAATCTACCTTCTTAGCAGAGACTGAGAGAAAATATTTGCAAAAGACACGTCTGATAACAGACTATTATCCAAAATATACAAAGAACACCAAAAACTCAACAATAACTAACAACCTGATTTTAAAATGGGCCAAAGACCTTAACAGACACCTCACCAGAAAAGACATACAGAAATACAAATGACAAACAAGCATATGAAAGGATGCTCCACATCTATGTCTTCAGGAAAATGCAAATTAAAACAATAAAAAACCACTACATACCTAATATAATAGCCAAAATCTGGAACACTGACATCACCAAATGCTAGAGACAATTTGGAGCAACAGGAACTCTAATACATTGCTGGTGGAAATGCAAAATGGCACAGCTTTTGGAAGACAGTTTGGAGGTTATTATAAAACTATACATACTCTCACCATATGATCCAGTTATTGTGATCTTTGGTATTTATATAGAGAAGTTGAACATTTATGTCCACACAAAAACCTGCATACAGATGTTTATAGCAGCTTTATTCATCATTATCAAAACTTGGAAGTAACCAAGATATTCTTCAGTAGGTAAATGGCTAGGTAAACTGTGGTTCACTGAGATGGAATATTTTTCAGTGCTAAAAAGAAATAAGCTATCAAACCATGAAAAGACATGGAGGAAACTTAAATGCATATTGGGAAAATAAGTGAATAAAGCCAATCTGAGAAAGCTAGTGTATGATCCCAACAATATGACAATTTGGAAAAGGCAAAACAAGGGAAACAATAAAAAGATCAGTGGGTACCAGGGCTTGGAGGAGGGAAAATTTGAATAGGCAAAGCACAGAGGATTTTTAGGACTGATTTTTAGGGGATGGTAACCATTTTAAGTGTGCAGTTCAGTGGCATTAATCCATTTTTTAGTTTATCCAAATGAGGATCAACTTATTAATAGATTTATACAAGTGGTTGTTATCGCTCAGATCTCATTTAATCCAGATTCATTTCCATCTATTTTCCCTTTAGAAATTTCTTTGTTTGAAGAAACCAGATTACTTGTTCAAATTTATCATGAAGCCTATTCACACAAGAAATCTAAATTTTTAATAACAACTCTAGGTGATTATTTTGACCAACCACCTTAATAACCATGAGTCTATTGTGTCCTGTCTTTACTAGCCTTGTTTGACTGTGATAATAGGGTTCTGTTATTATTAAATATAACAATGTCATATACAATAAATTAGTAAGCTTTCTATCTTTATAAAACTATAGGGATTATCTGTACTTTGAAAGTAGAGAAAAATCAGCTATAGAACAAATTTTAGGAAGAAGGCTATCTTCT
>PVKE010032665.1:0-18351 GCA_004027555.1 Craseonycteris thonglongyai
TTCCATTTTCAGCGATGGTCAAGTGAGGCTGTTTTGTCAAAAGGCCACAATGTACAGCAAGATAAACGAGTAAGAACAGGAGGTACACAGAAATATTCATATTTAATTCAGTGGCCAACTGGTTCTCAATAAGACCACACTTGCTTCAAGTCTTATGTTTTATTCTAATCTTCAAAAGCAGTTCTTTGGTACTCATTTCACTGGGCAAATATTTCAGAGCAGGATGCTTGCTATGGTTTTCAGAAGTTAATTTTCCTTCAAATTTACATGTTTACATTCTACCACATAACGTAGAGCTGGAAAGTGTCTTGAGTTGTCTTGTTCAACTGCCTACCCCCTGGGAATGAGTTCGGTGGACTGTCCCTGACAGATGGCCCTTGGATCTCCAGTAAAACACCTCCCAGTGATGGGCAGCTTACTTTCTTTGGAGAGCACAGTACCCTCCAGCTATCAGTCTTCTGAAATGAGAGTTGAAGGGGGAGACCTGGACGTTCAAATTACTGGATGGATATGCATGTAGGTAGATGTATGTTCTTGTATGATTCTCAGGTTTGACGCTCAGATTCTTTGGTTATCTGGGCTGGTTTATTTTGATGCTTCTCTGATTTCAGAGGCTCCAAGACATAACAAACATTCTTCATTGGTCAACTAACTGAAGAACTATGCCCAGGCTTAAGAGGGCTCCCATTAAAATAAACTCTGGGCTGTCTGATTTTTAAATCTCTTTTGTCCTAGGTTAGCAGAGTGGCATGTGGTTGGGAGGGTGGAGAAAAAAACAACCTCCTAGTTCTCTAATTATGGCACCAATAATCCCCTTTATATTCTGGTGTTCTGTAGCGTGTTTATGGTTGTGTCTCAGTTCATCTTAAAGGCTGAACAAAAGCTTACTTCAAGTGCTACAAACTCATGAAGCCCAGGCCCCAGGCCCCAAACAAGGAAACAAACAAATAGAATGCATGGGAACCCAGTTTCTTAAATATGACAATAGTGTAGAGTCCATATGTCTCAAGAAAAAAGGGGACGTTTTAAGTCTCTAGGGTGCCCTGTCAAATCAGGATCATCAGACCCATGCAATTGTTCATTTTTCATCCTCAGTGGAATGTCATACGTATTCTTTCACTTATGCTTAAAGATGGATGGCCAATTGTTTAAGCCTGATGTTTTTCATTAATTAGATTTCTGCCATCAAAGCTTTAAGTGAAGTCATTTAATTTAGACTTTGCTTAGTGGGCTATCGAAAATCGGTATTTATGACTATTTTTCATTAATTTGTATTGTTCCATATGACTCTGCCAGTGAAGAAGAATAAGGCTTTGCAATTTTACAAACTGATTCCTCACAGATAACAGAACACATTTGATTTATTGTCAGGAGTGTGAAATTTGGTAAGTTGCAAGTATGTCCAGAGCAAAAAAAGTGAAACACAAATTTTGAAGTTTTCCCACCTCTAGAGAGATGGGGTAAGAATGTTTCAGTTCCTCTGAAGATTCTAAATGCTTATTTATGAACTCACGTATCAAACCGACATTCTCTTTCACTCTGAAAAAACAAGTTTGGTAAGGAGTGACTTTTTTTTTTAAAGGCCAATGAGGCAATCTGGTTATATCCATCATTACCTTTAGTTAATGACTTACTTGTTAGTTAGCAGCTGCTATTGCCAAGAAAAGGTACCTGGTTTCTAACAGTAGTACCTCATTGCCCGTGGAGTGAGAGAATGAGAGAAATCAACGGCCTGCCTCAGGGCCATGTGGGTGAGTGGACTCAGTGTGAGTAGAATGTGCTTCTCTTCAGTTACCTACCATGACTGCAAGTCTCTCTTTCAGAAAATAATAATAATAACTTTTAGAAAATGAGCATTCTAGTACAGGGTTACCCTAATACTGGACAGAGACAACTTGAAAGAAGCAGGGTTATAAGGAAAACATTTCCAGACTTCACATTTCCTTGGAAAGAAATATAAAATAGAATTTTGACAACAAAATGCCACTTTATTCATTTCTAGGGAAAAGCCTAACCACTGAGCAAAAAGAAAATATTTGTGCTGGTATCATTGGGACATTCTTTTCCTGATGTCAAGCCACATGGAAAATTGGAAGTGGAAATCAGAAGGGGGCTTGGAGCTTGGGAATTAGAAGGGGAAAGGCTGGATAAATGGGATCTTTAATGGCATCCATCTGCAAGTGACAAAGATCTTAGCAACTGAACCATAAACTTTCAAAGTCCTTGAGCCAGAAATTATCACATTCATCACCCCATTAGGCTTTACCCACCATTAGAACTAAATATAAAGAGACATACAACTACAATCAAGCTTCTACTGCTGGTCTTTGAGAATAAAAAGTTGGCTGCTTCCTTTCTGAGTGATATAGAGATAACCAAGTTCACAAGCATTAGCACTAACTCATGTATTCATTCACAACATTAAAAACACCAGAGTGAAATCTAGGAGTCCATCAATTTATGCTCAAGTCCTTGAATTTATAATGATACTTAAAGAAAGAAAAAAGAAAACCTAGGTGGTTACCTTCAGAGGATGGTAGAAACTGATTCATCATCTTTATGGTAAATGCAGAGAAAGAATCAAGCATCTCCTATATAAACCGTACCACTGGGTAATCAAAGAATAGATGAAGGGAAGCACTTGTTTATAAGTTTTCTAGCTAATAAATGAAAGAGAAATGATAGAATTAGACATCACCATTTAGCAATTCCCAGTGAACCAATGCATCTAAGCAATGAGCACTGGCTGATATTAACATCAAAAAAAAGAGAAAAAAATCAAACATGATGTGCCTCCTGGTAAAAGAACACAATGCCACCTACCGAATGGATTGAACCTGAATCTAATCAGGTCTCTGAATACAGTTCCTGGTTTGCAGAAAATACAGAGGACAGAGGAACATACTGAACTGTACAATGAGTGTATAATCAGCAACATCTATGTTGTAGGTAAACTCTACAGGTCAAAAGGTAAATTGGAAGAAAAAGAAAGGGAATGTATGAGGAAACTAGATTAAAGGGAACTTGAAAAACATCTATTTTTGAATGGGCAAGACAAACTAGAATGTCTAGGGATGCTTTTGGATGGTAAAACTGTAAAGGATGCAGGAAGTAATTACTATGAAGGAAGTCAGGATAACGGTTTACTTTGGGGGAAGAGGAGAGAGATTGGATGGGGCATATATGGAACCTTCTGGAGTGACTGACAAAGTTTTTTTTACTTCTCTTGACTTCAATGATGGTTAAAGGGGTGTAGCCTTATCATTTAAACTATGCAGCTATTTTGTATGAGTTTTTGTAATTGTGTTTGATTAGCGACAAAAGATTTGGAGAATGAGTAATCTATTCTTCCTCTTTGTCTTTGGTTTTGCTTTATGGGTACCTGAACATGAGGAAGATTTCTTACCCTCCAAAAGAGATTTATACAATCATTCAATCACTGCCCAATGTCAAGATGTTTTAAAACAACCACCTGATGGGCTATGTCCTTTTTAATCTGGTGATTTAGATCTGTCCTTGACGGACACCTCATGGAGCCATTCTAGTCAAAAGCAACATTTCTAAGAGGCCCTCCAGAAATTTCTAAGAGGCCCTCCTACTAGGAGCCCTAGTAGGTTTTATATCCTAGTGCTGACAAATAGAACTGGTAGTTTGATACGGCTGAAGTCACTGTCTCTAATATTCATCCCTCACATGGGCCAGGATGTAGTGGCAGTGTGTCTATTGGGAAGAGGAGGGTGACATCAGCATCTCAGCACACTATCAAGAAGAAAAAATGATCTCATCAAAGTCAGCCAAGAAAGTACACACTGGTTGAAATTCCTGCTCTCAGTTAAAAACAAGTGGCAAAACTACAAACAGTTTGTAAAAGCCTTTCAGGACATCTAGTAGGATGGGGGGAGGTTGTTGCTAAAAGTATTCCCAAAGGACAGGGGAGACGGGATGACTTCAACTGTATCAGCTTTTACAGAGCCCTACCCTGCCCCCTTCCACTGCCTGAGCAGGCCTTGGCTGCATATGAGTCTACCTGGCCCAATAAAATAAGAGCTCTGCATATTTCTCAGATGAGCCCATCTCATTCCCAGGCACTTTGCAGCCAATGACGAGATTCAAAAGAATTGAACCTTGAAAGGAAAAGTGAAGACCTCAGCTTCAATCCCACAAGGTCTATCCACTTGGCGTTGTAGCTCTCGCCCCAAAATCATTTCTAGTATTTTTAATAATGATGATGATAAATTATTTTTGAAGTTCATGGCTCAGGAGCTTTTGGGACTGGCTTAAATTAATTTGGCCAATAAAGTGCCTTGAGTTGGGTAAATTGTGAGGGGATGCCGAGATTTGGGGAAGTGGGAGAAGAGGGAGCTATTGGAAATAAAAATCTCCATGCACAAAGCACTTTATAAGTCTTCAAAGCACTTTTAAAGTCAATGTGATATGTAACTAAAAGCTAAGGAAACTGCATATGTATATCCTTCACCTAGACCGCATTCACTCTGGGCATGTAAAATCCAAGATGCAAGGTTTTACGGGAGCTGGAACCCATAATGTGTCTGCCTATTAGGAAGCTGATGAAATAAGACTTTTGATGACCTAAGCCAGTGGCTCCCTGGGGCTTTGCCACACCCAAGGCTCTGGAAGAAAATCAGGACTCCATTACTTCAGGGGCCAAAGTTCATGGACTCTGTGATAATAATCCTTATATTAGAAACCAGTTTGTACAACATTCTCAGTTTATCCATGGGAGAATTAAGATCACAGGAGGGATGTACTTGCCTTAGGTCATTGAAGTAAACACTAATTCCATCCTGGGTGAAAAAGCCCCAGTTTTGTTTGCCTAATCACTTGCAATGCACCCATGTGCTCACAAAGGGGTCTGCTGCCATGCCCAGAGGGAATGAACCATAGCTGGTCAAAACTAATCATAGCTGTCTCATTGCCCTTAGCAGTGATTGGTTAGGCAAAGACATGTGACTAATCCTGGCCAATGGGATATGGGTATATTCTGCTGAGTAATTTCCAGAGAATACTTTCCTCAAATAAAAACAAAAAAAGAAAGAAAAACACACAGGAAGAAACACTTCTCTTCTTCTGCACAGGGCCCTACAATGTATGCATATGACACCTGAAATTTCTATAGCCACTGTACCACCATGACAGGAAGGTCAAGCAGAAAGATGGCAGACCCTTGGTCCTCAATGATGTCATGAAGCTGCAACTCTAGACTCCTGTTATGTACAACAGTAAACATCCTAGTTGTTTAAGCTACTTTTTGCTATACTTTCCATTTCTTGCAACCTATAGTGCCCTAGCTAACACAATCACACAGAAAGTTTATGGTAGAGGTAGAATCCAATGTCATGATTTCCAGGCCACTGAGGGCCTCTCTATTTAAGGGGTTAGCGAAGTCTGTGAGCAGCTGTATCAGTGTACACTACAGTGAGAAACAACCCCCAAATTTCAGTACCTTACAACTGCAAGGTTCTATTTCTTGTTTGTGTAACAGAGTTGGCTAAAGTTCTGCTCCAGGACCCCAGGATAATGAAGAATCTCTTTTCTTTCTTTTTTTTTTTTAGAAACTCTTTTCTGAAATATTGTTGGTTATGTGACAAAAGAGAAAGAGAAAGAGAGAAAGAGAGAGCGAGCATGGCAAACCATTAACTAGCTCTTGAAACTTCTGTTCAGAAGTTACACATATCACTTTCAGTCACATTTTATTAACCAGAGCAAATTACACAGGCTAGCTTGATCTCAATGAGGAAGGGGAAAAGAAGTACAATTTATTTAGTAAACACTCAACATTTAGTCTGTAGTTAGGGCTTCTAATAAATAGCTAAGCACCCTAGCTAAAACTGAAATGACTAGGGAATTGTTTTGGAAACATCTCTAAACTTTACAGGGTATTTTAGAAAACTCAGTTGTGATAGCTTTTTTATAATAAACTGTTTTTTTAAATATTTTTTCATCTTATAATGATTACATGTCCATTAAAATATTTTTCCATACTCTATTATATAGTTGAATGTTGCTAAGAATGTAGATCTTAAAATTTCTCACCACACACACACACACACACACACACACACACAAATGGTATTTTTGTGATAGAATGGAGGGATTATTAATAGCAAATGTTATGGTAGTAATCATTTTGCCATACATAAGTCAATGAAATTGTCATATACCTTAAACTTATACAATGTTACATGTCATGTCAATTATATCTCAAAAGCTGAATGGAGAAGAACAAATAAAAGTATTTTTTTCACATCAGCAAAATCAGTATATTCACATGTCTACATACATCTGTACAATTATACATATATTTGTGGCTTATTGAAAAAAATACCACTTACACAATTATACAGAGGGTGCCAAAAAACATATACACATTTTTAGAAAGGAAAAAACTGTATTAAAATGGAAATACTCAACATATATTGATAACAAAAGATGAATACAAGTCACATTTGACTTCTGTAATTAAAAGAGGTGCTCAATGTGGTGACCATTAGGGTCCAGACAGTTCTGATTACGGCAAACTACTGCTTGAACACTGTTGACCTAAGTGTCCACTTTTATCTCTGTGCATGCCATTTCAATTTATCATGCATCCCAAACTTATCACGAATGCATGCAATTGTTAGGTGTGTTGGAGGTTCTGTTGGAGGTTCTGTTGCATATTCGCACCTCCATTGTCTTTGTGCTTTCACAGCACTCTCGAATTTCAAATACTTCAAAATGGTCTTGCACTTCTCAAATAATAACCATGCTTCCATCGGTTTCTTTGACTGTCCTGCCTGTCACATGGTGACGCCAGCATTCACTTGATTAATGCCATTTTTTGAGTGAATGTCATACTACACATTGCTACCATAATTCAATTCAACTTCAAAAAGTAGTACATAGATAACACCTTTCAAAATGTGTATACATTTTTTGATACCCCTGGTATATAGTATTGTGGACTTTTTTGCATATCAATATTTAACAAATTTCTTTATATAATTACATCATATTCTACTCTGTGTATGTACCAAATTTATATCACATTTTATCCCGGGATAGACATTTAGGTTATTCTCATTTTGACCATCACAAATAGTTCTGTACTGACAATCCTCTTGCATACAGATATAGATATTTGCAAACTCTTATGTGTATTTCTGTAGGATAAATTCTAAGAAGTACAAATGCTGGGGGGAAAGGCATACACATTCAAAAATGTGATAGATGCTGTCAAATGGTCCTCTGAGAAAGATTATACCAACTATACTTTCAGACTAGTAGATCCATTAAATCCAGTCAACAATGTATTAGACAGTGATCTTATTAGACAAAAATATGTGCTCACATTCTTATATATAGAGTCAGTGAAAAAGATACAAGATATATTTATAATATTCCTCTCCTCAACAAACTTAAATCTAGCAAGGAAGAAAAAAGAGACATATGAAGATACTAAAAATACATTAATACTTAGTGCAAGAAACTGGATCAGGCACATGCTAAGACAGCTATAAGGAAGCAGATATGCTAAGGAACGTCACTAAAATGAAGGGTGTCAGTGTAGAGACAGGGCACCCTATGAAAACAAGCAATGTCATTAATTACAATTGGTAGAAGGGGAGCTGAACCTTGGAAAGGGCTTTTGCAGCTCAGGTTGGTGGCAGCACTGGGAGGGAAGGGACAGCTTTCATAGACTAGTGAGCTCACAGGCTTATTGTGCTGAACTGATCACATGAGAGTCTCTTCTTCAGACCAAGATTTGACATAACTGTCTGCTGTGGATCATTTTCTGGAGACTATCTTAGTAACAGGAAATTGGTCTGAATGGCCAGTCTAAAGAAGTGAGACCAGAAGTGATCTGTTCTATTTATTGGAGTCCCTAAGCTATAAGCCACCAATATAGCTCACCCATTTCATACCCGGGAGAAAAAGTTATATTGGTTCAGCCCAAAGGATATATCCAAATTCATAAA
Source organism: Craseonycteris thonglongyai (assembly GCA_004027555.1). NCBI lineage: Eukaryota > Metazoa > Chordata > Mammalia > Chiroptera > Craseonycteridae > Craseonycteris > Craseonycteris thonglongyai. Next base: position 7,980 of record PVKE010032665.1, read on the forward strand.
GGGAATTCTTAGATCCATCCTGAATAACCTAACCTTTAACTTTCACTAGAATCTTAAAATAAATAGACTAATGGGGTATCATCATTTCCTCTATATGCCTGAATTTCCCAGGAAAGGACCAGAACCAACTCCAAGCTTAGGAGCCAGGGTGCAAATGTATGCTATAAATGCTGCTACATACCCTTTCCAAGCCCAAGACATCTCTGAACACAATCTTTTCCGTTAGACCTAGAAACTGCCTCAGAATCATTTTCAACATAGCCTTCCAAGCAACCATTACCAATTAAGTGGAATTGGCATTGGCATTGAAGCCCAACTGTCATCACTGATTTATAGCAAGAGATTAGTCATTTCATCGCCAGGAATTCTCTCCCACCTATTACTTTACCAACCACAAACCTCTCTCAGAAAAAGCTATGATCATTGAAGTCTCACACCGACCTCAATGGGGCCCACATTGGAAAGTTGAGGGAGGCTAATCCTCTTCTTCTAGTGTTCCCTACCATCCATCCCCTACCATCCATCCCCCACCACAGCATCCACTCCTACAAGCCCCCATATTCTTACAGAATGGTTTCCCATGAAGGTATTAGTTCTTCTTCTGTTTTTATCTCACTTAGAGGTAGTTACTTCCATTCATTATTTCAACAAATATTTACCGAATACAACATGGACAAAACCCCTGAAGGAAAGGTGTAGATGTGGGGGTGGGGTGGGGTTACAGATCTTAAAAGGTCTCACAGTAATGGTAAAAAGAAGTAGCGCTCATATAAATGGTCTCTGCCTCCACTGAGGTTCTATTTATCATGACATACAAATAGTAAGTATACAAGGGCTGTCCAGAAAGTCTCCAGCCATGCAACTGTTCTCATTGTATTGACAATGGCTGGATTTTTCCAGACAGCCCTCATATGATTTGATTACAAGTAATTTACACTAAGTATAACAAGCATGGTACATTTATAAGGAAGGGGGGGACATTAAAAGAGATAACAGGACAACCTGATGGCATCTGGTGATCACAGAAGGCTTTCTAGAGAAGAGGACATCTAAGCTGAGTCCTGCAGGACAAGAGGAGTTTGCCCAGGAGAGAAGCAGAAAGGGAAGAAGAATGCCAAGCAGAGGGAGCACAGTGTGTTCGAGGAGGCTGGGGGAGCTGAGAACTGTTCCTTGTAGCACTGAGATCAAGGGGCAGTGGGGTAAGATATTAGCCTGGAAAAGCCATCAGAAACCAGTCTCCTCAGTGCTTGTTAAAGGTCTAAAACTTCACCCTAAGCAGAAAAGGAAGCTTTTGAAAGGTTTAAGCATATAAGTAATTTTTTTTTGGTAACAAGATTGCCATGTCACCATCCACACTAACCTCTTAGATCCTTGAAACAATATAATAATTTTTTTTTAATGGCTCCACTTCCTTTTGAATTAGCCATCTTGAAAGCCCACTTTTCATTTCTGAACTCCCTTCCATGTCAGTGGAACAGCTGCTACTCCATTCACTCAGGTGAGACAAAGTCTTGCTCACTCATCCTCACCTTCCAGGAGAGCTGAGTCCCCAGAGACATTCCCTAAAGCCAGGCAGGATATGTATGTATGAGAATACTTCCAGAGAGCGAGGGGAAAAATAAATCTGGTTTCCTCTGTTTTCCTCAGGCTTTTTCTATTCAGAAATTCAACAGATCAAAACCATTTTGAACTGGGATGGAACCATATGGTTTCCAGAATCACACATTGTTTTACAAGGTTCAATGGCTAAGACCACCTTTCTCTTAGTGAACCAGACTTTTCCCATTTGCTATTTGGAGGTCATTACATGGAGGTTAATGAATTCATTTGTTACCTGTGTAGACAACATGAAAGGTGTCACAGCTGATCTGGAATATACACAGAGCTTCAAAGACGACATTCCTTCCTTTGGCCTAAAATCATCTCAGTCTTGTTTTTCTCAAAAAGCAGGGTTTACAAATCTACAGGCAGTGGGAATTTGTTGTTGTTTGGTTATGTTCTTTGCATTCTAAAGTTCTTGGCATATTCCACACTCTAAATTAGGCTTCAAAAATATTTCTGATTAAAAATTTATACAGCTCACAACAGCCTCTTTCTAGAACATAACCCCTAACTAATTCATGTTCACTTACCCTGCAGTTTTCTATTTATAATATTTTACAGTTTCTGTGTATTTGTATTATAAATTATTAAATGACATCAAGGTTTTTATTTTGATGAGAGAATTTCTGATGAATTTGACAGTGTAATTACTTCAGATCCTGCTCCGATTCCTGGGAAAATATTTAATTTTATTTACCTCAATGAATAATTAAAGGATGCAAGTGGTGGGCTCTCTACTGTGCCTTCTAGCTTTACTTTGGTTTGCTTCTCACTAATTAAAATAGTGATGCTTGCATGTATCGTGGCTTAAAAGAAAGAAATTACCAATTTGGGGAAGGAAAGAGGGAGGGGATATAGGATATGACTGCAGAAACCTAAACGGAAGAAGAGAAGAAGGAGGAAGAGATGAAAACTTGGCTGTATTTTATTTCATGTTTTCTTCCGAGGAGAAGGAAGAGCAATCTCCTTGTTTACTTAGTGAACTCCCCTCTGAAATCTAGGAACTTCCTTGCAAGCCTCCTCCACTGAAATAGCAGAAATGGTATGGCAACAGAGACTAGGAAAACATCACAGCTCTATAAAGCCCAGAAGATGATTGCTTAGCATGTGTGCTACCATAGGAGGTGCATCGATTACATCCTTCTATGACCTCCGTTTGGTTATTGTAGAAACCCCTGTAAGGTAGGCATGAAGCCCACCTTCATGTTCCCACTTGAGGATAATGAATTTGAGGTTCATTTCGGTGAACAGACTAGTTGCATATTACTTGTACATACGAGGTCCCAGGTTTCCTGACTCTTACTCCATTTGAATAAAGGAATCAAGGAATAAATTTTTTCTTACTGCTTCATCTTAAGCAACAAAAAATTATTGTTAAAAACAAAACAAGGAATAGCGGGACAGCTCAACAGGTTGAGCGCTTGCCTTGCAACCACGAGGTCCAGGGATCAAATCTCAGCCCCAACCCATGTAAATCCAAATGTTGAACTGCAGTGCAACTGGTAACCACCAGGATGGCAGTGAAGGTTCTCGCCTCTAATGTGGGAGGTCCAATTCAATTCCTGCCATGTGTGGTCCCACATTCACCTGTGTGAAATGAAACCATCTCACAACTAATGATGTACAACTATGAAGACTGCTCTGGGCCCTCCCTCCTCTCTCTCTCTTTTTCTATCACTTTTTTTTCAAACAATAAATCTTAAAAAAAAAAAAAAGACAAGAGGCCAAAAACTAAGTCAGTTATGCTAAGTCACATGTCACCAAACCAAGACTGCATTACAGTTTTGGCTCTCCCAGCTCTCATGAGGTAATCTACCTGATAGACCCCTACCATCCCCTAAGGAAAGTGACTTTGCAATAACCAACCCAGCTTTTGCCTAGTGTAACTTCCTTATTCCTGCTTCCTTCTGCCTATAAATGTCTTTTCATTTTCAGCTTCTCAGAGCTCCTTTTATCTGCGAGTTTGGATGTAAATTGATTCATGAATCTCTGAATAAAGCCAATAAGATCTTTAAAATTTACTCAGTTGAATTTTTTTTGTAACATAATCAACATGATATTAGGCACTTGGTATACCTCACCAAAAGACACCTTGCATAGACATACATACCCACATACCCGCGTATATGAGTTTCAAATGTTAAAACACTTGAGACGTTGGTAGAACTAGTAGTGAGCTTTGATCAGTACACAAGTCACTGCTCTTCTCTAGGACTCAGTTTCCTCATCCAAAATAGAGACAATATTATAATATCCATCTCTTGAAGTTATAACTGTTTAAGGAGATAATGCAGGGAAAGAACTAAGTAAATCCTAACTATTCTTACTGTCCAGTGTCTTAAGGAATTAAGCATGGTACTGGGGAGAATCAACCCCATCACAGCTGTCTTGGTAGCCCCAACACCTAACACAATGTATGCTATTCCGTAAATGAGTTGGAAGGATGACGGAGTGGCCTTTGGCTATTCCATGACCAGAATGAAAGCCCCTAATTACATCATCAGGTCCTTGAGGGCAGGACATTATCTTGTTCCCTTGCTCCACTCACTCTGTTGCCTGAATGCAGATGATGTTAAAAAACGCCTGTGAGTTTTACTGGAATAGAATACTCGGTATGGTTCATACAGAACCGAGAAGGTTTGGCGGCAGCATTTCCCAGGAGTGTTGCCTGAGGCAGGGCTGTAAAAATCCTGGAAGTGCCGAGGCCACCTTAGTAAAGAACAGGGCATTGTTTGGAGCCAGTACCCCTAGCACGCTGAGGTCTTTTCCCATCAAAGGCCCAGTCACTGGCGTGTGTTCCACAAGCCCCTGGGACCCAGCTCGCATTGTGTGGCAGGGCCACTGGAGGGGACGCCCCCTCCCAGACTGTATCGATTAGCTGCTCCATCTGCCACTCTGCAAACAAGCAACACGGCCCCCCATTGGATGAAAGTGTCACCCATGGTAACAGATCCTCACAGCTGGTGTCTGACCACAGGACCCTGGGGAAGGAATAATCAGATCCTGAAAAGCAGCCATCCCACACCAAGCTAAATGCAAAATGAAAAATAAATAAATGTCTATTTTAATCTCCCCCTCCCCTCTCAGCCCTGAACACCAGACTTTTTTTTTTTTTTTTTTTTTTTTTGCAAATTGCACTGTCACACCAGGGGACTGGGGGGGCCCCTAAGGCAGGTTGCTTGAGGGCCCTAAGTGTAGGCTGTGGGAACTGTAACTCAGAGAGCGCCCCAGCTGGTTCCGCAGTGCTGGAGAACACATGGAAACCAGCCCCAGCTGCTCCAGACACATTTCAGTTTTTTGCTCAGAAACCTCTCTCCCTTTGGCTGTCTCCCTCTTCCTCCCTCCTGCTCCTCTTCACCCTGTCCTTCTTTCTTGTCAGCAGCCTCTCCTTCCCCTCTGCCCCGTCTCTCACAGTTTTGTTCCCCCTGCTCAGGACACGTCCTCATCCTCAGCTCAAACACCTTTTCCTCTGGAGATTCTGCCCTGCACACTCCCCCAAACTAGGTAAGAGGGCCCAGATACTGCTCCCCAGCACTTCGTGCTTCCCCTGCCATGCTTGGCTGCCTGTCCTGCCAGGCTAAAAGCACCAGGACAAAGCACTTGCCCTTGCTTGTCAAGCTGTTATAGTCCCGGCACCCAGCACAGTGCCTGGAGCATCATGGACGCTTCAGAATTATGACTAAACAAACATCACCAGCTGCTTAACAATGTGCCCGTAACAAAATTCTTACAGGGCATAGGGATGTTATCAGACTCTGAAGATGTCCACGCCAGGAGACTCTTTGTCAGTTCCATTACTGGCCTAGCCTCAGTCAAACAAAATAAATAAAGCAAGGAATCTGTCAGAAGGGCCCTGGAGGGGCTCCCAACGCTAAAGGCACGACTGACATTTTGAACCAGAGCACTCGTCTTAGGCCGCTGTCCGGTGCCTTGTAGCATGTTCAGCAGCGTCCCTGCCTTCAACCCACAGGACGCCAGGAGCACGCTCTGCCCACAGTGTGACAACCACACATGTCACAGAAAGTGGGGATTCCAACACAACAGGAAAAGAGGTCAGCCACTAGCTGCAAACAATAATGATGGAAGTCCACCACCTCTTCCCAGTTAGACCAGCGGGTCTCTGAGAATGCTTCTGCCTGTCCCTGCTCGGGAACATTTATGACCTCTGGAGACATTTCTGGTTTCACAACCAGGGGCAGGGGCTGCACAGGACAGCCCCCACAATGAAGAATGCTCTAATCCAAAATGCTGATAGTGCCACCACGGAGAGCCCCTTACTGCACATGAGGTAGACCTAAAGTCAGAACCAGACATCGCAACGTTTCATTTTAAAGCCTCACCTGTACATCTTAATCCCAGCATTCAAAACAACATGGGACCACTCGTCTTTTTTTAAGCCAGCAGACATGCCTTCATTCTGTGGGACGTTCCTGGCATGCTGCTGAGAGACCCAAGAAGCCCTCTCTCTTTGGTAGATAGTGTGGTATGATGTGGTTAAGAATAGTAAAGTCTATGTTTCCTGGTTTCAAATCCCAAGTCTGCCACTTTCTAGTCATGTCCTTGGACAAGTTACTTCATCTTCTGAATCTCAGCTTTCTCATCTACAATGTGGGAATAATAACATACCTAGAACTGATAATCCAAGGAAAGCACATAACACGCTACTTAGCACTGGGGGAATATTTACTACTACTTTATTTATATCACATTAAGCGAATGATATTTTATCACCCGCAGTTTTCACTAATGTGTGGTTCTTTTCAATTTTCGACAAATGCGCTGGCTGTTGCTATCTGCACTATGACTAATCCATAGCTAGACCAAATGCTTTTGTGCATGTGATCATTGCCCCTGGGTGCAAAGCCAGTGGAGGAACAAAAGAGCAAGGTGTGTCCTGGCCAAGGCGAGATTCTTGGAGGATTATGAAGTGCAGGATGCTGGGAATAAGGATCAGTGCAGCTCAGCCATATGTTGAGGACAGATTACAAAAGGCCCGGCCAAGAAGGAAGAACCTGGTCCCTCAGGCATCAGAGGCAAACTGGGACTTTAAGCAGACAAGTGCCAGATCAGCTCTGTCTTTATGAAGAACACAATGGCAACGCACTGGCAGCTCACCTCCTCACTGTGAACCCTGTTATGCTCTCCCAACCTTGGTTCTTCAAGTTCAGGGGGAATACCTCTGGAATGATGGGGATGGGGAAACAGCCGTCTCAATGATCACCTAGAATACTATGAATGAACGCCGCCTTCCTGAAAGGCAGTTGGGCAATGTGCCTTAGGAGCCTTAAAATATGCATGCCTTGGGAAACTGTCTGATTGTTACCAACCAATGTCACCCCATTAAATTTGACAATAAAATATAATAATATTTAAAAAAAAAATATGCATGCCCTTTTGCCCTGGAAATTCCACGTTGAAGAATCTATCCTGAGGAAATTATGAAAAATGTGAACCAATATTTACCTACAAGAAAGCTCCTTTTGGCACCGTTTATAGGAGTGAAAACTTGAAAACCCTAAATGTTGAATAATAATGAACTGGTTAAGTAAATTTAGGTACATACAATGACTCACAATGCTATCATGAAAGCCACATTATTAACATGTGGAAAAACAGGTTACAAAAGCAAGTATAGTGTGATACATTTTTTAAATCCCTACACTCACACACACACACACACACACACACATGCACTCACACACACACACACATACACACTTGTCATTATATGATATAAATGTTCTTCTGTCCCAGCAAATTCTTTCTGGTAATTTATCCTAAGGAATTAATGAAGGCCGTAATACAAGCGCCCAAAACCCACTCTCAAAATACATTTTGGGAAAAGATGTAATGGTGGCCTTTCAGCAGGAAGCAGGCTTTGTGATTCCCAAGTAACAGGAGAAGAATGGGCTTATGGAGAGAAAAGTGTGTGCTGACAAATGATGGTCAAGAAATTTGAATGAAACCCTAAGTAAGGAAAATTTGTTTCAGTCCCAAAGTGGAAATTCTGTAATGAGTAAAACTCATTATATTCAAGTTTTGGCTATGATGTGTAATGGTTAACCTCTGCTGCTTTGGTTCAAGGCTCCCTTCACTAAAATATATCGTTTGCCATCAAAGCTGATGTGGATTAGGATCAGAGCATGCGCCCTCCCTTTTAGGTTATATTAATATATCAAAATCGATAACATGCCACAGCTTTCAGAAGTAGTAATAAAATACCTTAAAATATTCCCAGAATATGTCTATAAATTATTTGTTCAGTGTACTTATGTTAAAAAGGTTGTCAATTACAAAGCTCTGGAAGACTCTAAAATTACAAGCCATCGCATCTGTATTTGATAGAGCTGTTGCTGTTTGGGGTCAGAGGGGGTTATGCTGTGGAGGGTGGGAAATCATTCATAAATAATAAATAAATTACTTGCCTATATTTCATGTATCACTGAAGCCCAGTCAGTATTGAAGGTTTAAATAACAAATAGCTCCATTCATTTATGAATAATGATGCATCACTTGTGGGAGTGTGTATATGGTGTGTGCATGCACACATGTGGGTGTCTTGAGCATGTGAGTTTTCTTTTAGACTCTTGGGATACAGATTGAGCAGTAATCATCTGAAAGGGCAAGAAGTCATGCCTTTGGGATCCTTAACATTTTTCCAGGTGAAGGAAATCATCTAATGCCAACAGACCTTTCCACTCGGCCAGTGCAGAGGACTGTACTACGATTAAGTTTGTGAAAGGCAGGGAGCCACACAAAGCCTTTGGCCTGAGATTCACTAAAGGGCCTCTTGTTACCAACTCTTCTCAATGGAGCATGAAGACAGTTCTAGAGTGGAAACAGAGGAAACAGAAGTCAATCAGACTGTCTCCAGAACTCTCTTTTATCTAATAGAAGGAAGAAAGGAGGTTAGCCATGTCACCTTTGGACAGTTTACATCACCATTAGTCCCAGTTAATTAACTGACCCCACAGATTACACGTTCCAATAATCTCTGCCATACAGTCACTAAGCGACACTCAGCATTAGCTATGGTGCCTCTCCTTTCATTTGAAGCAGGAAGAGGCAGGTCAGCCTAAGGTACCCATTCCCACAAAAAGCCAGCTAAGAAATAAAATGCACTACAGTTCATCCCCAAAGGACTACCTGGGCTGAGGAAAGGGCTGGAATCAGCTGGACCTTGCAGTGAATTATTGGAGGCACTAGGCCAGAGCAAAAGAGTGGCAGTGCCTCCTAACACAGACGGACCTCCTCTGTTTGTCCTTGCCTTTTCCACACACCTAGGCACACACATGGCTTGGCAGAAGCTCTGAGGGCATGCACACATATTCCAAAGGATGTACATCTCAGAACTCTTTCATCATAAATTGCATCCTTCCTTCCTACATGACTTAGCTCTAGGTTAAAAGTTCTTTTGCCTCCGAAAATACATATGAAAAATCTGGCCCGCTGCAGTGACCTAGCTAATTGGACTGTAGAATGTTGGATGGAAGAGTCCAATTCTGTCTACTATCTGAGGCCTGTGGCCGATTCTTTCTGACCTAAGGAAATCGTTACTCCTTTGGTCTCTTCTTTATGTGATCCTCACCACCAAACAGCAACACAGCACAGGGCACAGCGGGCTGCCACACCCTCATCCTTGTTTAAAGAGCAGGGTCAGCCCCTCGCTGTGAACAGATTTTCCTCTGTGCAAACAGGTTCATGTTTATCTTTCAAGTTCCAGCAACGCATTCAGGGCTGCCAACATGTGCTGCACAGCTGCGGCAAGGCCTGATTTATGAACAAATCTGCATATAATTGTGTTGATTCTTTTTTTTTTTTCCTTCTGGTCAATTTTGTTTTTTCTTGAAATAAAATGGCTTAGTCCAGGCTGCATAAAGCCCCAATTCTAAAGCCATATAATTTTATGGACAAGGGGTGGGGGGAAGGAGCAGGGGGAGTTCTTTTGTATGGCACCTGAACTCATTAAAATCCTAAATTCCATAATTTTACACTACCATGTGCCACAACTAAACAGCCTAATTGCTTACCGTCTTTATGAGAACCACAAATGGGGCAGGAAAACCAGGGAACAGGTGGGAAGGCCACACTGGAGTTTGGGTCCAAGTCCTGTCGAGAGTGGTGACCAGACTAGAGCTGAATGACTTTATAAGAGACCTTACTCTCTACAGAGGCCTAGTGTTGCCAAGAGTCGGTGGTGGCGCAAGGTATGTGTCCAAGTGAAGAGATTTGCAAAATTAGGCATCTCCTAATGGTGGGCACACAGCAGGGATTTTTAAAGGTAGGGCCCTAGGAGCTGAGGCAGAAATCAATGGCTAACAATCCTATTTCTACCTATATAGTCACAGGTTCCTGGCCACAAATAAAGTTTGATCTTACAATTTACAAAAGGTAGAAATAAAATACAGCGATCCCTCGTTTTTCGCGGTTAATGGGGACCAGAACGTTCCGCAAAAGCCGAAAAACCACGAAGTAGGATTTGCCCCTAGGAATTTTCGTGTATGCGGGTACAAGAATGTTTTAAATATGTAAACAGTATTCATACTTTACTCACTTAAGACAAAAATGACAACAGTATACGTATTTACTTAAACGTGTCAGTGCTAATTAATAAGGTTAATGACAAAACCTTATACAGTGATAAACATGAATCAGCATTGCTTTCTGAGAGAGGCGAAGAGGCTTGTGTGGGGGGCGGAGGAGAGGCTCTCACGTGACTCGTAGAAGCGTTAGGCTCCCTCGGAGACTCTTCTGCTGGAGGCGCTGACGG
>PVKE010032666.1:0-18351 GCA_004027555.1 Craseonycteris thonglongyai
AGAGAGAACTGAACTGGGGGAGCTCCCAGTTCAGCACATGGTTCCGCATGGGCCGGGGCTGGGATTCGATCCCCAGTCCCCGGGCTGCAAAGTGAGCACTTAACCCACTGAGCCATCCCAGCTTCCCCATGAGTAAGTCTTTTAAAACTGAATTTTGATGATAGTTGCACAGCTAAATTTACTAGAAGTATACACTTAAAAACTGATGAATATTATGATATAAAAATCGTACCTCAATAAAACTAGAGATAAATGATTAATAGTACAATCTAGGTGATGGGTATTCATGTAAAATTCTTTTAATTCTGCTGTATACTTAAAAATTATAATAAAATGTTGAATAAAATTAAAGTTTTCATAAGCTGAAGAATTAAAAATCAAAAAAGCTCTATTTCCTCTAGCAACTCACAGTTTAAGAAAGATTTAGTAAGTGATAAGTCAATAGTTTCCATTCAGTTGATGGGTGTGTATATACCATGTTGAAGGCCTTGTTTCACAATGTGTTGTGAATAAAGGGACCCCGGTATTCCAATTTCCAATCAAAGCTATCTTTCTGGGCACTGTTCTAAAAATCCACAAGGGGCTGCTTAGGGCAGCTGGTTATTTATGCAGGCACAGAATGCAAATGCAAGCACAAACATCTTACATGTTTTTACTGCCACATGGAGAAAATTCAGGTTTCAACTTTCTATAAATTACAGTGTTAGCAATATCAAAGTAACCAAGAAACAAAAACCTCACTCAGTTTTTACATAAGAATCAATTTTTTCCACAAAAATAATTCTCCATGAGGTTCTTTAAAAGAAAAAAATATTCAAATGTGGTTATGTACATGTTAGCATCCTGCTCTATGTGCCTTCAATAAGAATCAAAACCATGGGGAAGCTGGGATGGCTCAGTGGGTTAAGCGCTCACTTTGCAGCGCTGGGGACCAGGGATTGAATCCAGGCCCTGGCCCATGCGGAACCATATGCTGAACTGGGAGCTCCCCTGGTTCAGTTCTCTCTCTCGTTCTCTCTTGTTCTTTCTTTCTTTCTCTCTTTCTCTCTCTCTCTCTGTCAAAAAAAATAATAATAATAAATAAATAAATAAATAAAATTAAAAAAAAAAAAGAATCTAAACCAATACCTAAGCATCTTATCAGTCAGCAAGAAATATTAGACCTAAGCAGAAAAACAGACAACTGAGATTTCGTAATTATAAAGAGCATCTTTGTGAGTGAACATCTTTGCATTTTTACAACTTTCAAAGATTCCTATTATTACTTTATTTATGCACATCCCAATTTCAAAGCACAAAGCAGTCTCACTAGGCCTTAAAAAAAAAGTGTTTTTAAATCTCCACAGGTATAGTGTCTAAAAAGAAACAGATACTATCTTATAATACTCATTTTAATTTTTTTTAATTGCTATATTCTATACTAAAGGTGTATGCATCTTTACAAACTTTCAAAGGTAGTATGTATATTTTGGAATGTTTATTAGAAACTATGAATATGTAAATAAAAATGATAAAATTATTAGAATTAAAATATTTCTAATTTGTTATTTTTCTAATTCCCTACTATACATAAGAAAAGAAGGGACTGTTCTTCTTACCATGTGTCCCACTGCCACAGGCAGGAGAAATATACGGGGTGAATGGACAGCCAGCAGAGACCTTTTCAAAATGAATTTATGTCATATATATTTGTCCCTTTTAAGTTCTTAAAATGGGGAATGAGAGAGGAGATAAGTGTTTTATTTATTACTGACCCATAAGTCTTACAATAATTACAATAATTAGTAAACAATATGAGTTTTGTAAGTGCTGACAAATGAAACAGATACAAATTAGTCTGTGTCACCAACAATTATGATTAAATAATCACATGAGAACTAAATCAAGACTTTACCTTGGTGCTGGCCACGCCAACCTCGGGCCCAGCATTAATGTGAACTCCACAGTCTGTCTCCCTTGATATGGAACTGCCGACTGTGTTTGTGATCCCCACAGTTAAAGCTCCTCTCTCCTTACAGTATCGAAGAGCCATCAGGGTATCTGCTGTCTCGCCTGTGTAAAAAGGAAGACACACAGAGCAGTGAACATATTGTTTCTTAGATATAAGAACAGAAACTTGACTATACATTGAACAATCATTTATTTTAAATAAAATTTAAAACACGTACTTAAAATAATTAGTAAAAGTTTAATAATAGGATCTTACTTTTTAGGTTTTCCTTTCCTTCTTTCTCTTTGAAAATTCAGTTCTTTGAGTATAAAATGTTTTAGTTTTACTAATTCATAAAAAATTACATTATATCAAAATAAATTTCTATTTGTAAGTCACCTGAAAGACCATTTTAGCTTTAAATATCAGTTTTTGCCAAGATAATTATTAAAAAGAATGGCTTCCTTTTCCTTCAAGTCTTAAAAATTAGCATACCTGACTGACTAATGAAAAAGCAAACATCATCTCGAAAAACTGGTGTGTTTCTATCCAGGAAATCACTGGCCAGCTCCACCATAACAGGCAACTCAGTAAGCTCTTCAAGAACTTGACGTGTCTGCAGAGAAAAGATGACCTGGTCACAACTTTACCTCAAATACTTTTTTTCACTAAACCTCTTTGGAGTCAATGTATTTACAGTTTCCACTCTTCCTGATTATTTAAAAATAAATAAATAAATAAAAAATCACACACACACACACATTGTTAGAAAATATAAATACAGATTAAAGCATAAAAATAATTAAGGGGATGCGGGATAGCTCAGCAGGTTGAATGCTTGACTTGTAACCCCAAGGTCTGGGGATCAAATCCTGGCCCTGGATCATTTAAACCCATACATATGCACAACTGGTAAGCCAGTTGGATTCCCACCTCACACAGCCCCACATACACCCGTGTAGAATGAAATTATGTCACGACTAATGATGTACACCATGGAGACAGCTCTGGGCCCTCCACCATGCCTCCATCTCTCAAACAAGAGTAAATCTTTAAAAATTAAAATTAAAATTAAATAATCAAAATCCCACCACCCAGGAGATCAGTACTGTTAATCTTTTAGTACAAGTCTCTTTAGACAGTTATCAATGTGTGTATTCTTATAAGCAAATATACCTGCACATATAAAATGCTTTGAGAAGTAGAAAGAGCACTGTTCTGAGTTTTCTTGTGTGTTATCTCTAACTTCCCAATTCCTAATCTTTAACTGACAATTCATATAATACCAAGTCACTGAGAGATTTCAAATAAAGTAACAATAGTTACATATAAAGACCCAGGAAAAAATTGAACACTTCAAAAACACTATTTATTCATAAAAACTACAGTCCCAAAAATTAGTCAGTATACTTTAGAAATTTTGTTTGAGAAAACTCACTACTTTCAAATTTTGTAGTATGGAGGGTAAAGTAGGGGTCAGTATGATTCTGCTCAAGGCTCACCTTAACATTCATTTTACTTAATTGCCATTCTAATTAAATTACTTCTATTCTAAACATCAGAAAATTAAAAACAGTAGAAAAATAAAATTTAGGCAGCAAAAATTGTAGGCCTTCCAGTTACATACAGATCAATAGTAACTGTGGAGACAACCTGCTTCTTGAGGCAGTGGCCCCACCCAGCCCTTGCCCCCATCTCTGCACTCCTTCTTCACAGCCATGAAGAACCGAAAATTGTTCCCCTACTTCATTTCCCTTTAACTTTTTACCATAAATGTAAACTGAATCATTTTGTTCTATAACTTTGGTTTGGCAGTTTTTAACAATGTTATAACATCATACACAGAAAGTTTTCAAAGATAAAATGTTTCTATTTTTAACTAACCTATGGAATTGACTTATTTACTCATTATATATAAATAAGTTACCAACATTAACTTATGCTAGATGTTTTCCCTCAAACAAATGTAAATATAAATGTTATACTGGAATTACATTCTTCAAAATATAGGCGTAAGATACAAATCTGGCAACTTACCAGATATCTAAAAATAATATATCACAAAAAAAGTAATCTCAACATATATTTGTGCTAATTAATGAATGGTATGTTCTTTCAGTGGCACCAACTCTTATAGACAGAATAAGGTATTTTCATCATAAGAGACTAACTTAATGTTATATTACATTGCATGCCACTTAAAAAACCCAGAGACAATTAAGATTTTGAAAAGCAACCTATACTTAGAGTGATTTTAGCTTATTGTTCATTGTTCAGGACACATACCCTGTTTCCCCGAAAATAAGACAGTGTCTTACCCTGTTTCCCCGAAAACAAGACAGTGTCTTATATTAATTTTTGCTCCCAAAGATGCGCTAGGTCTTATTTTCAGGGGATGTCTTACTTTCGGGGAAACACGGTAGTATATACTAAAAAGGCAGTTATGCAAATGATCATTCACATTTGATCCCACTAAAAAACCAAACAAAATGAAACTAATGGCATTATTTAATATGCTAAACCATGGGGGGATTTCTAATGTTTCTTAATTATAGTAGCCTTGGCATTCACCAAAACCAAACAAACCACCTTATTATCTTCTCAAATTTCAAAATTAGAAAATTCTAACCGAGAATATAATTTATGCCCCAAAATTCAGGATTAGCATTAGATAAAACATTTAAATACTTTACTTCTAAGTACTCCCTTCGGCAGCACATACACTATTTTACTTCTAAATAATGGGCCCATTCAGTAACAGATCTAAACCACCACTAAATTAGCCAATCTCTTAATTTACACTAATGTCTTTAACTCCCTTTTTTTTTCCATGCTCAAAACCATCACATTTTTACAACTCTCTTCTTTAATACTCATAGACTTAACCTTTTAGAACTATGTAATTTATTTATTTTTTATTTATTTTTATTTTTTTGCGGGTGTGTAGTGGGCATGCTTTAGAGATGAGTAAAGCCTTTTAAGAGGCGAGGGCTAGGTGATCAGGTAGTTTCACTCACTAGTTGAATGACTGACTCCCACAAGTGCAGACATATTTATGCCCCAACAAATAAAAAATTACTATGTCATAAACTTTGGGAATCATCCTGAAAGTAACAACTGGGTCTGTAAGGATCTCCTGTACATGACAGTTGACATCAGCAGCACATGAACTGTCTCTGTATAAGGGAGGTATACGTGGATCTGCTTTGTTGAACTAAAAGACCATTATAACCCGATGCTTCTACGTTGACAACCAATACACATCTTTGATAGATAATTTCAGCTTACAAAATAATTTAAAGAACAACGTCTAACAAAAAGCAAACTTCCATTCTCTGCAAAAATGCGCCTATCAAGTAAATCGTGTTGAGGTTCATGAATGGTTCCAGACATGTGTCTGGGGCAAGTGAACAATGAAAAGCAAAACCCACTGACTGCTCTTGTAGAAGTAGGCATGTGCCCTAGACAGTTAGGCCAGGATGGTACTTTCCACTCTTTGCCTTTCTTAAAGCCAGTTGCAGGCAGTCTACCTGTGTATCTAAGAACCTTTCTAAAGCAGATCTTCCATTAATAAATAGATCCAAGAAGCTATTAAAATTTCTGCCCCCAATCTTCTTGATTTTTGTCATGGTAACATGAAAAGACAACAGGATGTTTTAACCATGTTTTACATGGTGTGTTACTGGAGGTACTATTTGTTGGCAGATATTTTCTAATGTCCATCATAACACAATTAAAATGTTAAGAAGCCACTTACTGCTACACCAGCATGATAACTTGTACCACAAGCAATAAGAATCAGACGCCGGCACCGCTGGATCTCTTTAATGTGATCCTTCAAGCCGCCCAAATTCACTGAAATGAAAGTTCATGTATATCATTATTTAGTAAAGAACCATATAAAATAAGCAATCACTCTTCATGAGTGTCCACCACCAATCTGGGAAACAACACTGCTGTTTTAAAGAATTCATATTCCACTTAGGAAGCAGACTTCTCTAGTTTTCAAAAGTTAGTCAGTCACAACTTAACTGGTCTCCTCAAATTTGTAACTAACCTTACTTACCTACCCTCTGCCCCCAACTATTTTCACACAATTACAGTATTTATCATACTCTAACTTGATCATTTTTCTATTCCTTTCTTTAGATTAAAAGTTATCTTAAGGTGAAACTACAGGGACACAGACAACAGATCTGAAGACGCTGATCATCTGGAGGTGGGGCAGGGGCTGACTACAAAGGGGCACAGGAGTCTTTAGGGTGAGGGAGCTGTGCTGTGTCACTGCTACAGAGGTTAGCATTATGTCCTAACCGTGTTGTGGAAGATGATTGAAATTCACTAAATTATACATTTAAGCTGGTGAATTTTATTATGGCTAATACGTCTCAATAAGCTTGCTTACTTAGTTCTATTCATTTCCCCTATGGTACCCAGAACAGTGCTCTCAATATAAGCCCACAATCGATTCTTGGCTTTTTGGCTAAGATCAAGTGTAATAATATAAGACCAGTCTCCTCAGTTTTTCCCATCTCAGTAAACACCATCCCCATTCACCTGTCAGTCATCCTTGTTGCTCCTACCCCTCCTGCACATCCACTCCACGAGCAAACCCTGGGAGCTCCACCTTCAAATCGCACCTCTAATGCCATCACCCTAGTCCAACATCTCTCTTCCCTCAGGATGAGACCAACATTCTCCTAACTATCCTCTTCTACTCTCCACCTTCTAGAGCAGGGGTCTCCAAACGACGGCCCGCAGGCCGGGCCCTCTCATCCGGCCCGTGGAGACCTTTTTATCTGAATAAAATAATATTAAATAAATAATTAAAAACATCTATGTTTTGATTCTTTTTTATTTGGACCTCAAGTGTGTAGTCGGCCCCCAAACTGCTGTTTGATAGATAATGCGGCCCGCGGGCTGAAACCTTTGGAGGCCCCTGTTCTAGAGCCTGCTCTCCACACAGAGCCAGAATGATCTTTTAGTTTAGAGCAATTCTTTAAAAACATAAATCTGATCTCAAAACCCTCTAATAGTTCGTTCTCCTCTGTCTCTATAGTTATGTATGCTTTCTTCTAAGGGTACGTTGTATATGGACCCTTCTACACAAGGCTAGTTTTCTATCTGTAACAGATTTTCATTCAACATTTATTTAATAATTGAACTAATATTTCCTTTTTTTTTTTAGAAAATAAGCCAGGAATTTTGTTTATTTTTTATTAAATTTGTTGAGGTGACATTAGTTAGTAAAATTATACAGGTTTCAAGTGTACAATTCTGTAATACATCATCTATGTGTTGTGAACTAATTAATATTTCTTGAGCAGCCACCAAGTGAATATACTGTCCAAGGCATTCTGTGGCTACCAGCACTCTCTACTCGAAGACAGTTCACAGCATGGTGGAAGAGACACACATGTACTCACTCTGGGGGTAGATCCTCCTGCACTGGAGCCATCAGTCTTGTCTACTTTGTCCCTGTTCTTCATCTCCCCACCCTTTTTTCAACCTCAGTTGGCTATAATATGGAACCAAAGTATATGTTTTGGTTTTTTATCTTTATTACTAATTTTATCTTTTTCCTTTTAAATTTCATATTATATTTCTCTATTTTAAAAAATTAGTAAAGTAAAAAATAAAACAACAACAAAAAGCTTCATTGTCTTCCCAAATAATTTAGAATAAAATCCAGACCCCTAATACAACCTTCAAGTCTGCACATGCCGTCTCCTGCTTAACTCTGACTTAATCTCCAAGCACTTGCCCTCTCACCCAGGTGACTCGAGACAAAATGGCCTCCCGGCTGTTCCTGCACTAGATCAAGCTTGTTCATATACCTCTGCCTACAGTGCTCTTCCACAGACCTTGGCACATATTGAAAAGATTTGGGAAGAAAGGAAAAGAGTTGGGTCAGGGCTGTACAAAGCAAATCAGTTTGGAAATGACTCAGTAGACCACTGGGGAGACCTGCATTTCAGACAATGACCAAGAATGACAGGGAGGTAAGATGGTGAGATTAGCTGGTCACAGGTGTTTCCCTAAAATCAGTCCTAGCAAATTCCCTGCTGGCTGAGGGAAGTCTGAGGTAATTCAGGCAGGAGTCCCTTACGGTGGAAACTTAAGTGTTTGGACAGTGTTTTGGAGAGAAGCCTAATTCTAATGAGGCAGGCCACAGAATGCTTAGTAGACAGTGGTAGGTGTGCAGCGAGTTCAGGAACATAAATGATGTGACCTTTGGTGAGACACTCAAACTGACAGAGCCTTAATTTCCTTATCTTAACAACTAAAGAAGGTAACAGCTCTCCTGTTTATGTTATAGAACTTTTATGAGGAACACATAAATAACATGGGTAAAAAAGTGCTTTTTAAAATCATGACTTCTCAAAGTCTGTCTCATCTTCTTCCCTTATAAAACAAACCTTTTCCCCAATCTTACTTCCATAAAGACCGTAATGGGATTTACTGCTCCTCTTCCAGTTCTTTCAGCTCAACCCTGTCCCCCCACCAGGCAAGTGCAGGTCCTGGTTCAGATTTCCCCTGCTTCTCTCCTGGTCCCCACTATCCTCCCACTCCCCATCGCTTTACCTCAGACCGGACAACATCCAAACTGACAACTGTATCTCAGCCACTCACTCCTCCAGTGCACACTGCATACCAGTACTCAGTTCACCTCAGTACAGTAATGATCCCCCGCTCCTAAGTTTCCTAAAAGCTCTGCAAGTTCTAAAAAAAGGAGATACCTCAGGCACCCCCACACACCATGTTAGAGTGCATTCATCAGTCCTCCTTGACAGCTCCTTTCACCTTTTTTTCTGCACTTACTGTTCTTTACTCTTCATGTACTAGATGGGGGAAGACAAACCAGGCTACATATTATTCCACAAAGAGCTTGATGATTTTCCACTATATGATGTGGACCAAAAAAGAAAACTGGATTATCTTCTGGAGGGTGGGCCCATTGTAGTACAGGCTTCTGGGCTAGGTGAGTGTTCTAGGAAGCCATATGCATCAGTCTATCAGCTGGTGTTGTGAAAGCCTGTGTTTGGCTTCAATGAATTTATTTTGGAGACTCTTTCAACACATTTCCCCATTTCATGGTGGGTGATTTACACAAACAACATGCAGCATGACAATGTACCTGCACACACCACACTGAGTGTTCAACAGTTTCTGATTAAAAACAAATGACTTGATTCCCATGCTCTACCCTCCCTGTTCACCCAATTTCACCCTAAGTGACTTTGTTTCTTTGGGTGAAAAAAATCCTCAAAAAACATTTTGCCAATGTGAAAGAGGTGAAACAAAAGACATAGAAGCACTAAAAGACAACAAAATCAACAAATTCAAAAACTGCTGTGAGCAGTGGAAAAAGTTTCTCAATAGGTGTATTGCATTAAATGAAGAGTACTTTGAAGGTGACTTATGTTTAAACATGTAAGAATAAATACACAATCTCTAATAAATAAATTCTAGGTTTTTTTGGGTCCCCCCTTGCATCCTAACTTCAGTGGCTCCATCTCATCTTCACCTATTTAAAACTTCCAGATCCCTTAAGCCCATAATCACCTGCCTACTTCGTGAAACCTTCCTAGCCCCAAAGCCCATATTCACATGCCCTACATTCTCTAAATTGAACATTAATCTCCAAACAATTCAACATTAAACTGTATTTCTAACACCATTTAGCATATTTTAATTGCTTAACATAGTTAATTATATATTCACTCCCCTTCTAAATTATAAGAACCTCAAGGAGGAGACATATCAGAAATAACTCTCTTATGCCCTGATATGTTCAACATGGTGCTTAGTACACAGATGTTCATTCAATTCATAATTCAGCCTTCAACAAATCCCTCCTGCTACAAGAAAGCTTGATTTTTCTCATTTATTCAAAGAAATCATTCTCTATCTATGACCTGGTATGGAGAAGATACTTAATATTGTACATGTGACACATAGATTCAGAAAAAGATTTTTGCATACCTGTTATCATTTTTCAAAAGCTAATTCCTAACACTGAGAAGCTTAGCCCAAAGCTTATTTGTTAAAATGTTTATTAAACTTGTCTTGATGAGTAGTGTTCCAAAAATCTGACTTATAATAAAGTTTATGGACACCTTATGGCTACAGCAAGGTGCACAAATTCCTGTGACACAAGATCTAGAGAGAATTCCCAGAAATAAGAGCAGGGCTGCACTCTCACCTCTACATTAAACACACAGGAAGGTACAGGTTATTCCATAAGGCATCAGGCAAACCCCTGGAAAAACCTCTGGGGAAGTTCAGACCTTTACTCATTTATAAACTGAGAGACAAAAGCCAGGCTAAGCAGATATATATAAGCTTCCCTGAGAGGGGACCAGATCTCATTCTTAGAATTCACAGTGCCCAGGACAGTCCCTAGAATACAGCAGGGGAAGCCAGGATGGCTCAGTGGGTTAAGCGCTCACTTTGCAGCGCCAAGGGGCTGCAAATCCCAGCCCCGGCCCATGCGGACCCATATGCTGAACTGGGGAGTTCCCCCAGTTCAGGTCTCTCTCTGTCTCTGTATCTGTATCTATCTATCTATCTCTCTCTCTCTCTCTGTCAAAACAATAAAAAATAAATAAATAAATAAAAAAGATAACCTAGAATATAGCAGGTGCTCAACAAAGGTTTTTTGAACTGAAAGAGTTAAATGTTTTTAATGGTATACTTAAGAACCTTTTTCCCCCAGGAAAATCCCCCTAATACCTCTATAACTGACAATTTTTTACATATGACTTTCTGGCCATTTTTTATAACCACTTTACTGAGATATATCACATCCCATAAAAGTCACCCTTTTAAAGTATACAATCAGTATTTTTTTTTAGTATATTCAGAGTTGTATTACCATTATCACTATCTAATATGAGAACATTTTCATCATCCCCCCAAAAAACTCAATTCTATTAGTCACTCTTCATTTCCCTTCTCTCCTCAGCTCTCAGCAAACATCAGTTATTACTCACTTTTTCTTAATCATGGTAAAATATACATAACATAAAATTGACCATTTTAACTACTTTTAGGTGTACAATTCAGTGGCATTAAGCACATTCACATTGTTGCACAACTATTACCACCATCCATCTTCAGAACTTTTTCATCATCCCAATGAAACTCTGTACCCATTAAATAACTTCCCATTGCTCTCCTCTCCCCAGTGCCTGGTAACCACTGTTCCATCTTCTGTCTCTATAAATCTGACTCTTCTATTATAGGCACACCTCATATCAATGAAATAATACACTGAAGGACTTTTAAAAGATGACTTGGCACATAGTGCAATACATAAACAATGTAATGTAGAGATGTATACCTGGAAGCTATGTCATTGTTACCAACCAATGTCACCCCAATAAATTTAACAAAAAAAAAAAAAAAGATGACTTGGCCCCACTGATGGCTGGTAGCGGTTGCTGTTCTAGAAGGTTACCAAGGACAATGACCTTTCAGGCTGTCAAAGCCAACCCCCACAGAGAACTTTGAAATAATGAAATAATTACCAGTATAATCATCAAAGTTGACTCTTCCTCTCATTGTGTTCACTACTGACTCCGGCTGCTCAAAGATTTCCTTCTGCATAAATGAACTGAAGTTACCTAAAGTAATATAAATTATATATATTTTTAAAATTAATAAGCCAAAGAATAAGAAAATTGTACAAAACTGAAAGTATACCTCCTTTAATGTAATCTTAATAAATGAAAGAAAGCAAAAGGTTATGCAATAGAGAACAATATTCACATATGACATTTTACCCTGTATGAAGAAAAATGAGTAAGGAGGAAAAAATATCACATGTATTAACTTCATACCTAAAATATGCAGTTAACAGCAAAACGGGAGTGGGAGAAGCTTAAGTTTTGGAGTCAGATCTAGGTTCAAATCAAGGTTCTATCCTTTACTAGGTAAGTGACCCTAGGGAAATTTCTTAATCTGTAAAATAAGAACAGCAGCTACCGCACAGCACTGTAGTGTGGATTCATATAGCAAAGACTTGACATATATCAGATATACAATAAATGTTAGCGTTTATTCCCACCTCAACTCCACCAGAAAGGAGAGAAACCATCACCACAATAATCATTATAGTTAATAGCAGCAAACATTATATAGGACTCACTGTCTCAGGCAGTGTTCTAAGAGCTTTACATATATGAGCTCTCTTAATCCTCAAAATGACCTTATGAGGTAGGTTCTACTATCCCCAATTTTATATATAAGAAAAATGAAGCACAGAGAGAATGAGAGGAATAATAGAACACAGACTATATTTATAAAATATCTTAAAAATATCAAGTACCATCTAAAAAATCAATCTCTTTTTTAATGTTAGAAACAATAAACCATGAATTAAAGGAGAACTATTATAAAACTAACAGATAATTTCTCCAAAGAATCATTCCTTTTTCTGGGGTTAATCCCTTCATTAATCATGTGGAAGATTTCACTCAGCATTGTTATCAGATTCCTACACTAGGACAGGGGGTAGAATGTCTCCTTTCCTTTAAAGACACAAAGCTGTAACATGACAAAAACTTGTACCCTTCATGATCTGCTGGAGTTCCATCTGGAGGGTCTGCACAGCTCTTCCGGGGTGGTCTCCCGCAGTGCGTTTAATCCGATGGATGGAAAGACGGCCATCCACTACTGCTGCTACATCATCATCTTCAAGAAAGATGACGCGATTGGTGTGTTCTATGACAGCACTATACAACATTCAAGAAGATATTACAATCCATCATCACGAATGGTTGTTACAAATAAAACTATCATTAGGTCACAACACCCAAATTTAAATACAAACTATCACCCCGCACTATCACTGACAGCTTTCTGATTACTAATGCCATTCCACACAACAGAGTAAGGCTGAGGGGTGGTGGTTACTGTGGACAGTGACTAAAAGGATCTCTACGCAGCAACATATACCAACTTAGATTACATCAGAAAGAAAGTATGGTTGTTTCTTCCTCATTCTATCCATCACCAAGTCCTCCAATTTTAACTCCTAAATATTTCTCAAAGCTTCTATGTCCACATACCAGTTTAAGATACCATCAGCTCTTGGCTAGACTACTACAGCAACTTCCTAACTTGTCCACCCACATTCCTTCTAATCTCCTTCCATCCATTCATTCTCTAGTTCTGCCAAAATGGTTATCAAAAGTCTACGCTGATCAAGACTTCTCCCTTACCCAACAAACCACTTGACAGCTTCCCTTTGACTGTTAGGAAAAGAACAAAATGCCTTACTGCGAACCCCTATCTCCTCCTCTAAGAGCCTCATCTCCTACCAAACCACCTCTCTACTCCAGCCACACTCTCACCCATCCCAAGCTCTCACAGGCTTATCTGCAGAGAATGAATGTTCTTTCCTCCATCCCTTCACTTAATTAATTCCTAATATCTCCTTAACTCTCAATTCAACTCTCAATAGGAGTTAAGTCACCCGGTTATAAGTATTCTGCAGCTCTTGTCACAGCAGGAGTTCTATACTTGTGTGGCTGACTATTGACCAAAATGTGTTTCCTCCATTAAGAAAGAACTCCTTAAGGACAAGTAATATTTTTATTTTTATTCACCATTAACTCCTGAGTCCATCACATGGCTTTGCTAAAGTGGTCCATATGAAGGTATGAGTGAATGAAAAATGATTGAGATGCGTCAACAACTTCCAGTTTATTTGAGCTATAACTGTCAATCCTATGACAAACCTACTAATGACAGCAATAACACATCTTAGCACTGACTACAGTATCTTACACACCTATAAAAATCAGAAAACACTAATGCCTGTTTTCTCACTGAGATAATATATTCCCTGCAGTCTTAAACTGCTTCATTTTTAGATCACCTTACTTTCAGGCACAATGAATGGCTCAAATACTTGACAATTTGAGAGAGTCCGTTTTATCCTCTTAACTATCAGTATTTCATTTATAAATACATCTAACTATCCCACTGCATTTTCTCTCAAAATCTCTTAGTTTAGTACTATTTCCTTTGTAAAAATTATGCTGCCAAGCCATTCTACTCTCCAATCTAAACATCTCTCCTCCTTCCAAAACCTAGGTAAGACTCCTAAATGAGAGAAAAAAAAAAGAAAAAGCTGAGAGTAACTACACTGGAACAAGTCTCAAGGACTATTATCTATCTGTTCTTTGTAAATTGATATATGTGCCTTGAATTGAGAGAAAAAGTGTTTGTAGACTCTCACCTCCAAAAAAAGTCACTTTCACTTTCTTAATTAACAAAGTTCTTCTATATAGCAGCATGACTAGATTTATACAAAATGCTTTCTGGTTTCCCTGTAGCATGGGCAGTTTTATTAAAAATTCTCTTTGAATCAACTAAGAAAATTTACCTTGCATCAGAAGCAAAGTAATACTCCACTGCTTTTTCTTCAACAGGGAAAAGACAAGTTGTGCTGTCCACACGAGACAGATTACAGCTTCCTTTCTTATCTTTGCCTAGAGCACAAAGTTAACAGAATCGGAAAACATGTAGAAAACCAGGGCCAATATATAAATATTCATAATTTTCTACCAAAAAAAAAAAAAAATACAACACAAAATAATGTCAGCAACTTTTAAATGCCAGGTAGACCACTTTATTTCCATGCAATAAGCCAACAAAAAAAACAGATAAAAAGTGTAGAGTAAAATAGCAACTACCAAAGACAGCATGGCAGATGACAGCACTACATTATTAATATTTTTAATATAACATTTCTTTTCCAGGTAAAAGGCAAACAATTCATTAATATCACTAACTCTCTTTTTAATCACAAGTAATGTAGTCTAATCGTAATTTATCTATACAGTACGTGACATAACTAATATATTAAGTCTGTATACCTAAACTTATCATAAAAATTACATGTAAAATACAAAATTGTGCAATGAAAAATAAAATAAAAGCTACTGGCATAGTAATTTTTATTATCTCATCAAATTCTCTAGATTCTAACAGTAAATCAGCATAACAAATCAAGATGTAGTCTACACTAACTATAATTTAAAAACAAAACAAAGATACTTACAACTTTCTAGCCATGCTATACCATACGTGGCGTCTTCCAAGAAGAAATGAAAGTATTATAAACCCAGAACCTCTCCTTAAAATTGAGTTTTCTAAAATTTCTTTAAAGTCAGAATAAAGTATGGTTCTTTTGCAATGATAATATCCTTTTAATTCTGGCATCTCTATTTAATTCATCAAGTCACTAATGAACTTTTTTCCCCTTTTTTGATTAGTCACAACTAAAGTTAACTCTGGAAAGCATATCAAAATTTGACAAATTAGCCAAATATAGAAAAAAATCTAATTGAAGACTATATGTCATAGAAACAAAAAAGCACCTTTCTCCAAGATTAGGACATAGTAGACCTTATAACCTAGGAACATAATGTTCAGATAATATCATAAACATACTTGTAAAAACTCATATTATCTCAATTCTCTAAAATGCATGTTTATAAAGACCTAGAAATAATTATTCTTAGGAACATACACCTAAAGTTCTCCACAATCCATGATTATTTGATGTGGTTTAAGCATGAAAACAAAATAGCTCTTCCCATCCAAATTCAATAGCAAAAAAGATACTACATTAAAAAAAATAAGTATAAGGTAGCATCCTAGAAAAGATAACACTTGAGAAAGATAAAACAGATCAGTTTTTGCCAGGGACTGAGAACTGGAACAAGGGTGACGACAAAGGAGCAGCTAGAGGGAACTTTTTAGGGGATGGAGTTTTTCTGTATATTGATTGTGGTGGTGGTTACACAACTGTAAGCATTTGACATAACTCAGTAAATTACACATCAAAAGAGAGTAAACTTTTTCCCTTCCTCTATTCTGCTTCCTGGAACATGGATGTGGTATCTGGAGATCTGGTTGCCATCTTGGAACATGAGGACAAGCATCACACTCTTGGAATGACAGTGTGATAGACTGAAAAAAGCCTGAATTCCTAAAAGTTTTGTGGAGCTGCCATATCAACCCTGGACTGCCTATGTGATAGAGAAATAAACTTTTCTCTTGTTTTTAAAGAGAGTGAATATTACTGTGTATAAAAAAGTTAATTAAAAGACAGCTAAAGGAATAACCCAGCATCTACATTTTTCAAATAAATACAACCAGCTTTGATTATAAAATACCCTAATAGGGTTGAGTTTCATTATATTCTTTCTCCAAGTGTAGGTTATTGCATTCCTCAATTAATAAGATATATTTAATTACAGTATTTAGAAAAATGTGAGGGAAGCTGGGATGGCTCAGTGGGTTAAGCGCTCACTTTGCAGCCCCGGGGACCGAGGATCGAATCCCGGCCCCGGCCCATGAGGACCCATATGCTGAACGGGGGAATGCCCCCAGTTCAGTTCTCACCGGGTGAGACCCTGGCCCAGTTCCTGCCCTGTGCAGCCCGTACCCACCTGTGGAATGAAACTATGTGGAAAAACCCATGATGTGCAACTATGGATACTGTTCTGGGCCCTCCCCCTTCTCTATATCTCTGTCTCTGTCTTTCTCTCTCTCTCTCTGTCAAAAACAATAAAAATAAATCTTTAGAAAAATGTGGGGGATCCAAGATGGCGGCATGAGAGGAGAACACCGATAACTGCCTGGGAAGGGCCTTGTGAACAGAGGGGAATCCACAGGGAAAACCCTGAGAAGAAACCTGAACTAAGAGAACCAGACAACGCGGAACAACACACAAAGGTTAGAGAAAAAAAGGGAGAGCGGGTGAGGGAAAGGGAAGCAGCGGTTCGGGGACAGAGACTCGGAGCGCGGCCCGGGGCTGGCAAAAACAAAGGGGGATTGGGGGACTATGGTCAAAGTGGAGCTGGATCGAGGGCGGGCTGGAAGCCGAGACCTAGGGAGCGTGGAAGCCCCACAAGACTGTGGACAATTTAACATCTGATCTCAAGGGACAGCACGCAGTGCCCTAATCAGATCACGGAGCCTAAAGTGGAACAGGGACTGTGGAGCAGGGCGGCGGCACTTCCCGGCGGGCGGGGTGAGAGCAGGGCACCAGCCCACAACGGCTCAGCACCCCTGATTTACGGAGGAGATTGACTGTGAGGGAGCGCCTTCTGAGGACAGGGCTCTTGGAGTGAGGGCTGGGGCTTGAGTGGGCATAGCTGCATTGGACGTGCTTGGAGTGAATCCTGCGGTCTCAACAGAGCCGGGAGCGTAGAGCGACTGCCGCCCGAGCTACGGCCTGTGCGCACAGGGCTTTCGGCGCCCCGCCCACCGGGCCGCAACGACACCGCTGCTTGCTTGCCAGCGTGCAGTTGGGCTTTTGGTGCCCTGCTCACCAGGCCGCTGCGGCGACTCTGCCTGTGCGGAAGTGCGCAGCTGGGCTCTCAGTGCCCCGCCCACTGGGCTGCTGCACATCACTGCGTGCCTGCACCGGGCTTTCGGTGTCCCGCCCACCTGACCGCCCCGCAGCGCCGCTGCCTGCTCGCCGGTGCACTACAGGGCTTTTGGCACCCTGCTCGCCAGGCCGCCACAGCACCGCTGCCTGTGCGCGGGACCGGCTTTCGGCGCCCTGACCACCTGGCTGCGGCAGCGCTGCTGCCTGCTCGCGAGCGCGCAGCTGGGCTTTTGGCGTCCCACCCACTGGGCCTCTGGGGCGTGGCGGACTGCGCACGCAACTGGGCTGCCTGCCGGGTCTCCGCAGTGTCATTGCCTGTGCGTGGGACTGGGAGGCCGGCCAGGGCCTCTGCCAAGCCCCAGCCCATCCAAGTGCTGCCCTGCGGGCGTGGCTTACAGATACGATTGAAGGAGGGGCAGCCAGGAGGAGGAAAGACCAGAGCTCCTGCGCCCCGCCCGCACTGAACCACCAGCCCCCCTGCTGAAAGAGGAATCTGCTATTGTGTCTCAGGCCCGCCCTAGCTCCTACTCACATGCCCCCACCCCTGGCCACACCTTTACTACCCTGCTATCTCACAGCTAAGATAGCAACCTGAAGTGCCCCAGGACACAGAAGCTGTCTGCTTGCCCCAACCCTCTCCCAAAATCTCCTTCTCCCACAACTGAGTCCAAAAGAAAAAATAAAGAGAAGCCCATCTGATAGGCAAACCCCCAGAGGGAAAACAGACTCATGCGTAAAGCAAAAAGAACCACAGCAAACACAATACACAGCACAGAATCCAAAGCCCCTCCAGAAGATCAGGGACATTCTCTAGTAAAGGACCTTGCACACTTGGAATCAAATCTAAGTGAAACAGAATTCAGGGCTGCATTAATCAAGACACTCAGAGAGCTCACTCAATGCTGGCAAAGTACCCAGACACAGTTAAATGACCTCAACAAGAAATTTTCTGAGCAAAATGAGTACTTTACCAACAAAATTGAGAAGCTAGAGCAGAACCAAAAGG
>PVKE010032667.1:0-18348 GCA_004027555.1 Craseonycteris thonglongyai
TACTCAGCGATAAGAAATGATGAAATACAGTCATTTCTGGCAACATGGATGGACCTAGAGACCATCTTATTAAGTAAAATAAGTCAGACTGAAAGAATCAGGAAACATATGACCTCACTTATAGGTGGAATATAAAAATTCACTTTTATAATACAGCTGTAGCCAAAAAATGGCTCTGCTCTCAAAAATCCCCACAAAATACTAATGCACTTGTCCTGCTTGAAAAGAATAATGGTACTACTAATGACAAACAGTTATGCCTTGAAACTGACCAGGGTGCATTCACTATAGTAAGCCATGTGCCAGAGACCAGGAAACCAAACAGCTCTCACTTCATTCCTCCCAGACTCACAGAGTGGCCTGAGTCATGAAGCGGTCTTGACCAATGGCTGAGGAAGTTTCTTTCTGCTCAGTGCACAGCCATCTTCCTGCTAGATCCTACTCAGAGCTAAAGCCTGGCACTGTACCCTCAGCCTCTGCTTCCTCATCTCACTGAAAGTGGCCCTCTCACTTGGCTACCCAGACTCCAAAACCAGATTTTCCCCAAAACAAAATCAGTTAGTTTCTCCACAAGACATCATCTCTCGCTTTATCCCTCAACTCACACAATGATGCCTGAGGCTATGTTTCAACTCAGATCCAGGGCTCCAGGATTCTGGATGTCTGGGAGCAGGCACTGAGGCCAGTGGTGTCCCCAACAGTGCTCCTCCACACTTATTCCTAGCAGAGGGCTCTGCCTCTTCTCGGCACAGAGGACAGATTGCACTTCATCCACAGCTCTCAGCAGTCCGTGCACTGTACTGAACCCCTCCAGGCCTCAAGCCACAGCACCAGCTCGGAAGTCTCCATTTCCTCACCACCCACCTGCTAGTCAAATTCCAAACGTTTTTCCTAGTCTCAACACCACCCTCCTACAGTGAGCCTTCCTGACAGGAAAGCTCACTTTTACACTGGTCTTCTAAGCCATCCCCTTTCTCCAGCTGGGAGCCACAGTCTACACTGCAGTCCTGTTCTCACTCCTGCTCCAAAGCCTTTGTCTATCCCACCCAGCTTGCCATCTAGCCCCCTGAAATAACCCTCACCCATGAGCATCCTGGGACTGCTGAAGACATGCCCCAGTGTCCTCTTCTACCTTCATCCCCACCTGAGTGCCTCGGTCCATACTCTCAGCTCTGCTTTGAGTAGCCCCAACCCCACCTCCAACCCTGCCAGCCCTCCTTATTATAATTCTACTCTTTATTCAAGACCCACCCAATTATCACCTCCTTCATGATTTCCACCAGGAATATTTTCTTACTAAGACATCCCTCCAAGGCTTATTTTTCTTCTATACCCATCTGTACTGCTTGATTTTACTTTGTGCTATGTATATTTACTATCAACTAAGAAAACAAAAACAATTTTTAGAAAAAACAGGAGAGGTCAATTGTCTGTCCTTTCTACTTCAAAGAGACGTTGCTAAGTTAGTGTAAGCAATTGTAAATCATAAAGCCAAAAAGCTATTATTATTACTAATTGATGCTTTGAGAAAAATAAAGTACAGATTCCAACTAGCTAAAGATGAAGAAAATACTACTGTGAAGGGGAAATTTCCATGAAATAGCAAACTTTTCTGTATGTTTTATCTTTAAGGCAACATCCCACCACAGAACCCAAAGTTTCAGGGGCCTTGATATTTCTCAGTTACTACTGGGGTCCATTTTGTTTGATATATCTAATAATTGGTTTTCATAAAGAAAAGGTAGAACCTCAAAGTGTCAGTCAAAACCCTGTAGCAGAAGCCCAATGTTACTCCGCTTTCACTAACACTGTAATCAACAGGGATTATAAGAGGTTCTTTGAAGAAAAAGACAATATATCACCAAAGAGAAAAAGGGAGAGGGGAAGGAAGAGCTACTTCAAAACAATTTCATGAAAGTCTTTATAGAAAGTAGTTTAGAAATTGCTTTTCAATATTTTTCAAAATAATGGTGTCAAAGAACAAAAGTCATCAAAATGTGACATTTAAAAGCAATTTATGGTGATTTAAAAAAATCCATAAAGTCAACAAAAAGAAAAAATAATCCCTGCTTATTTCACATTATCACATTTGGTTTTATATTACCAGTACTTGAATGCTTGTGGAAAGGGGACAAAAGTTAGTGAATTAAAATTGCCAGTGAAACTTTTATTTTCCCTCTATTCATTCCCTACCCCCAAAAAGATTCCTAAGTGCCTGCTAGATGCCTGAGCCTCTGGCTAATCAAGAAATGGGAAGAAGTAGGTAAATATTTGGAAGTAGCAATACCCAGTCTACTAGACTACATACACAGGAAAGAAAGAAAATTATTATGTAGGAGAAGAAAATAATAGAGCCAGGAAGGCAGAGAGAGGAGTAAAAGTAAACAAGACTAGAACCCAAGCATCCAGAAGAGGAAAACAGCACTGGCGAGATTAGGAGGGGGCTGGCCTAAGAAGTATGAGTGCTACAGACATGGGGAGGGGAACAAAGGATTCTATGAAAGTTTGCTGTTAGCTATGGATTGGACCCCACGTCTTTCCTCCAGAGACTCCAATAGAGTTATAAATTGTCTGGGGTTATCCAACTGGTATTTACTTAACTGCAAATGGGCAGAGTGTGGACTATGTGAGGTATTCTGGTCACTAGTCTTACTAGCCACCACCCCATCATATCTACTGCCACCTCAGTCCACTAGACCATGAGATTCCAAAGGCAAGAACTGTCACTTATTCATCTTTCCATTGCCCGCCATGCCTGGCACTATGACTTGTACACAGTAGGCCCTCAAATGTTTCTGAAGAAAACAAGCCATTGACAAGACTCTACTTCCAGCTTCTACCATCTTATTCATCCCACATGGTGCCACTGAATCAGTCTTCATTGCTTTGATGCTTCTATTGTCCTGTTTGCAGAGTCAATGGATTACTACTGTCCACAGTAGGGTTTCTCAGCTTTAGCATTCTAGATGTTTTGGATCTGGCAATTTTTCGTTGTGGGCTGCTGCCTATGTATTACAGGATGTTTAGCAGCATCTCTAGCATCTACCCACTAAATAGCAGTAGCTACTCCCCACGCCCAGTTGCGATAACCAAAAACATCCCCAGACATTATCAAATATCCCCTGGGGGCAAAATCACCCCTGGTTGAGAACAATTTGTCAACACTAAAATCTCAAATTCTTGAGGCTGAAATGAAAGGTCTCTCATAATTTAATTTCATCCGACCTTTCCAATATGATCTCCAAATCTGCCTCTATGCCAGTACTTAGTTTCAGCCCGACTTTCCTTTGCATATGGTCCCACATAGGTGCCTCTACATGAAATGTCCCCTTCACATTTCTACTCTCTCCTAGTTAACAATGCTTTGATCACCTTCACAGATATACTTGAGCCAATATCCTTCAGGAAATTTCCCTGATCAGGGTTGGTTAACCTCTGAGTTATTTCCCTCTCCTTTGAATCCTACAGCATTTCCTGTCTCCACCTTTCATTTGTTCTTATTACAAAAAGGGTGAATGTGCATACTGGAATGTGTGTGTTTATATACAGTCTATCCAATAGAAATATATGCACTAGGATAGGAAAAACATATATTTCTAGATCCTCCTCAGTGCATGGCACAGTTATAAACAAGAATGTAAAAAGGAGTCTTCCCACATTGGAACTGACTATAGTTTACTGACACACAATTTTTAAATAGCACCTATTCCAACTCCCTCATTAGAAATTTCTTAGTTAATGAGCACTTAGGCCACTTATCCTGAATAATCTTAATATTCTATCATTTTAAATAAAATCAATAATTATAAATTCAAACAGAGAAAGACATAATGAAGGAATAGTTATTTTCTTAGACCAGGGGCTGGCAAACTATGACCTGTGAGTCAAGTCCAGCTGGTCGCCTGTTTTGATAAATAAAGTTTTATAGGACACCACCATACTCATTTGGTTACTTGTGTCTATTATTGCTTTCTCACTACAAAGGTAGAGATGAGTCATTTTAATAGAGACCTATGGCCAGCAAAGCCTAAAATATATACTATCTGGCCTTTGTTTGTTGACCTCTGTCTTAGCCTAACTAAAAACAATACCTAAGTGTCCACACTAACTAAAGACACAGAGGTAAATATCCTTGGAAATTATGTTAGCTGATTTGTTTTGATAAAAGACACAGTAGCATGGAAGTTAGAAGCACTTCTAAACACAGATTTCCTGGGTTCAATTCCAGCTCTATCACTCTCAATGTATGACCCTGGGAAAATTATTTGATCTCCCCAAGCCCTTGTTTTGTAATCTTCGTAACAGAGATGAGGAGAACCAACCTCTCATAAAGTTTTAATGATTTTTTTTTTAACTGAACTGGGGGCCTCACCGCATTCGGGAAGCACTCCCCAGTTCAGCATGTGGGTCCGCCTGGGCCGGAGCCAGGATTCGATCCTCGGTCCTCAGGGCTTCAAAGCGAGTGCTTAACCCGCCAAGCCATCCCTGCTTTCCCTCATAAAGTTTTAAGTGATATAATTTACATGAAATCTCCACATAATGCCCAAGAGTGAATCTTTAATAAATGTGGGTTATTATTATTTTAAAGTAAAAAACCTACGTGTTGTGACATTTGAACAATTTGCATTTTGTGAATTATCTGAATTGTGTGAATTATTAGCCAAAAATAGAATCAATAAAATTATTCTCAAGTTCTTTGTGTAGGAGGCATATAGAACAGTGGTTGTTTTCTAGGTCAGGATTTCCTTTGTTCCTTCCTACTTTCTACACTGTGGCTTAACTGGATCCTCTGCCATCAGTCTTTCTATTTTAACTACCCTTTCTACTGTTGCCAGAGAGACTGTCCTCCAAAACATCTCCCAACATGTTACTCCTGAGAACTGAAACCAACTTGCTTTCCTGTTCCTGTGCTAAACAACTCTGAGACGAGGCAAAAATAATCCAGCTACATGTCCCAGGAAATATTAGTTGCTTCCAGATGATAAGACTACACACCAATCAATACAGCTTACTTATCAAGACTAATAGTTTGCTCATTAATATTGGCTTTAAGGCCCTCACTTAGCTGCATCCACCACTCCAAAGCTATTATATCATAACCACAGCCCAGTCTTCACCAGTTTCCCACTTGCACATCACTGCACAAGTTCTAAACCACTATGAATATCCTTTCCTTATTTCCTCCATCTGAGAAACTACCAAGATTCTGCCAAGAAGGTGTCCTCCCATATGGCACTCTGTCTAATAAACTTAGCTTACTTTCTACTAATGGGTTTTTCTAATTTCTACTAATGGGTTTTTCTAATCATCTTCTTAGATAGCTGATGGCTAAAATCCCCAGCTCAAAAAACTTCAATAGCGCTTCTCGACTACAGACTAAAATAATTTGATAAATAGTGCTGCACTGGGTGAGTCATACCACACCTACCACCTTAGGTAAGTTACTTTATGTCCCCAAATCAGTTATTCTCCTGAAATTAGGGATGCTAGAAGCACCTACTTTACAGGTAGGATGGTATATAACATGTGATAGGTGTTCAATATTTGTTAGTCATATCACTTTTATTTATTATCTATTATGTGTCAGGCAGTACACTAGATCTATAAATAGAAATCTAACTAAGACATAGCTCCTTCCCTGAAGGGATTTAGAATCTGGTGAGCAAACACGAGCAGTCAATTCAATAACAATCTTACAGTCCTGGAAAGATTCCTGGGGATATAAATTTTCCATAGTGCATATTCTAGAACCAAAAATCTTTTAAAAATTTTTTTCACTTTTTTATTATAAACACTTTCAAATGTACAAAAGAGTATATGTAATAGATGTGAACATGAATACCTGTGAAGCTACACCCAGGTTCAAGAACTAGCATATCTGTAGTCTCACAACTTTGAGTTTCTAGGACAAAAAATTATCTCAGGTTTCCCTCATCCTTATTAGGTGATGTTTCTGCCTGATTCATTCCAGTGAAGTTAGAGAATAGGATGTGTTCCTAGGAAATTATAGAGTCATTGGGGGTGGAAGGGGGGGGGGGATCCTACATCTGGAGTCTCTGGAGTCTACTGTAATCCATGAGGGCACTCTGGTATGTTCCTTGAGCAGGACTGTTCCCAAGATAGCTGGGAGCACAGAGGTCCTTTGTCACCTTTATTACACATAAAGGGGTCTAAAATATGAAAACTAAATGGAGTTCACATGATATGGGATCTAGACCTAGTGGTACCATAAACTCTCTGTGGGGCATATCACTCTCCAGATCTCATTACCTCTTCTATCAAATGAAGGGTCTAAACAAGATGACCGGCAAGGTCCCTCTCAGTTACAGTGGCACATGGTTCTCTGTCTATCCCTTCCTGCCAGGTTTAGTAAAGAGAACCACCTCCTCCTGTCACACGTCCAACACTAATCTGCTCACTGGCCCATACCACCTTCTCATTTATTCCAGTGTCTTCCCCATCAGCTTTCAAACATGAAGTTGTCTCCTCTACCTCAAATTTAAAGCAAACTCTTCATTTGGCCTGCTAGTCACTCTAATCACTACATTCTCTCCTGCCTTCTTTACAGTGCCAAATTCATTAACGTATCTGTTACATCGGAAGGGTCCACCTCCTTACCACCACTGGCCCTTTGCAATTTTTTTCAGATCTCAACACCCCATTGCAATTGCTTCCTAAAAATTCACTAATGCCTCCTACACCAACTCAATAATTCTCTATCAGTTCTCAATTCCTAAGGCAGGCAGCATTTCCTAAAAGCTCTGTAGCTTTCAAACTGTGTGAATTTGCTTCCTTTATTAATAAAGGATGAGTTCATCAAAAAAGTTGGACTGGATGTTAAGAGTAATAGCAATGAACATTATAATGTTATAAGAATTGGAACTCCAAGCACATACTTTGGGTGTTATTAATGGAGAAGGCATGGGAAACATCACCTTCTTTGTCATCACGCATATCAATCGCCATTTACCAGCACATCAATCTCCTCTTCAAAAGCAACTAAGTACTTCTCTTGGGCTTTCAGAATTCTTTAAGGTAGAGGACTGGAACCTATAGAATTCTGAATTCAAATCTGATGTGTTTAGTCGACAATAAGCTAGCTACTGATTCAGGGAGCTTTCTGAGACATGTTTCAAGACGTTCCATAAACGGGTGGGGGGGATGGAAGGAAAGCAGTGATCAATGACCTTACAGAAAGAGCTCGGGTCTCTCGGGCCGCTCCGCGAGCTTCAGGGCCTCATGCATGCCTGCAGCCGACAGCTTCCGGTTGATATTCCGGTACTGGCACTGGAGCAGACTGCGATAGGTGGTCCTCAGGTCCCGGTTGAAGAAGGCATATATAAAAGGGTTAATGAGAGAGTTTGCATAGCCCAGCCACAGAAATGTCCTCTCCACCCACAGCGGGATGCAGCTGCAGGCAGTGCCGCAGATGAAGGGTCTGGCTGTTGAGAGGAGGAAAAACGGCAGCCAGCACACAGTGAAGGCGCCGACGATGATCCCCAAGGTGGTGGCTGCTTTCTGTTCCCTCTTGAAGATGGAGATGTTTTTCCTTTCGTGCTTGAGGAGTCTTGAGAGGTTGGCGCACTCCTCCACCTCCTTCTGGAGCTTCACCATGCCGTTCAGGGAGATGAGGCTGTCGGGCTGCTGCAGGCGCGGGAAGCCCGGGAACTTGTGTTTGGCGGCGCTCTTCCTGGCGGCCTTGTAAATCTGGTAGTACATGAAAAGCATGACGGACATGGGGATATAAAATGCCACTGCAGTGGAATAAATCGTGTAGCCAAAATCCTGGCTGATCAGGCACACCTTGTCGTCATTCACATTCTGAGCCCATCCAAAGAGTGGGGGTAAAGTGATGGAGGCGGAAAGAAGCCAGACGGAGAGAATCATTTTTGCCATGCATTTCCCATTCTGCCTCACAGGGTACGTGAGTGGCCTCGTGATCCCAAGGTACCTAGGTGATAAATGGAAAGAGAACATGTGACTCTAGTGATCACCACTCATCACTTAGGAAGTACCAGCAGCTGGATG
Source organism: Craseonycteris thonglongyai (assembly GCA_004027555.1). Lineage (NCBI taxonomy): Eukaryota > Metazoa > Chordata > Mammalia > Chiroptera > Craseonycteridae > Craseonycteris > Craseonycteris thonglongyai. The sequence goes on from PVKE010032667.1 coordinate 8,029, forward strand.
CTAGGCTTTTACCTAGTAGCTCCATTCCTCACAATTGCCCTTCTAATGAGGCATCACTATTTCCATTTTTCAGCAAAGGTACACTAAGGCTCTGAGATGTTTCCTACTTTATTTCAGGTCACACAACTAGCTAGAGTCACTGCCAGGCTTCAGTAAGAGCTCTCTGTCTATAATAGTTGTCCACGCTCTTTTCATACCTTGTTGCTTCTCATATTCCGGGTAGTCAATGAAGTGAAGATTAAACATCCGCCCTCCTCCTATGACCACTGCCACTGAAATGAGTCTGGAACAAAGCGTTAGCCTGACGTGGGGTGCTATGACACGTCCTCATGAATTAATCAAGGTCTACCACACTCGGATATTATACACCCACTGATCAGCTGGGCTATCTTAATTCTGACCAGCTTTTAATTCATGTTAACTGCTCCTTTGCATTGTAGTGAAAGTACTTTTTTGTTTTCTTTTGTTTTTGTTTTTGCTAAATTTATTGGGGTGACATCAGCAATCCCTATCCTGGGTACCTACCCAAAAAACCTGAAATCCTTAATCTGCAAAGATACATGTACCCCAATGTTCATCGCAGCACTGTTCATGGTGGCCGGGTTGTGGAATCAACCAAGGTGGAGGGAAAGCACTTCTTAAAGATCACATTTGTGGGATATTTAGGAAATCCTAGTGTTTTGGAATGGAAAGCAGCAAGTGGTCATAGTTTTACCCTCAGAAGATGCTCACACAAGGGTAATGTCTGAGAAACAATCTCTCCTCTCTTGAGAAAGCTCACAAGGGCACAATTCTGAAGAATATTAGGTAAACTCAACATTTTTTTCTATGCTTAGTTCTATATAAAGAATAAATACTTCTCTGTCTCTGTTATTAAGGATTTATAATGCAAAAGAGACTTGGCAAACAGAAAAAACATACAGTAAGACATTTGCCAAATGTTTATCATTTTCAACTTTCCAATTTTGTTTCATCCTCTGTATTTAATGGTCTTGGCTTCTATTGTGGGGAGGATGCAAAAAGTACCTGAAAAGTTAAGCCAGGTAAAAGCGGTCATTTTGTTGTTTTTACTTCATTTATGTATATAAAATATATACTCTTGAAACATAAAAAGGAAAGGTACAGAGAGTCTCCAATTTACCAACAGATTATTTTCTGTCAGTTGGTAGGTTGAACATTAAAAAATAATTATTTTTGTGCTAGAAATATCCCCATGTGTTTTCCCAAAATGTCAAAAATTGTGCTTTCACAATGAAAATCAGCATCACTGTAACACATACAAGGCAAAATTGAAATACAGTAAAAGGAGCAAGCCAGATACGCTTACTCATCATGAATATGTATTCATTACTTCAACTAATATAGAGCTCCTTTAAACGCTGGGGATACGGAAGTGAATAAAAGAGACAAAAATCTGGAACACAGGAACAGGAGGAAGTCATGCAGGGGCTGAACAAGAAGACTGAGCTCATGGTCATGTTGACCCTGCCAAGGACTCAGGTGTCAGTGTCACGGGTCCTTCACGTCCCTTTGCCTTGGTAAAGCTGACCCACAAGCACTATCCCCAGGATTATCAGCTATAATTAGGATTATGTTTTGGCTCCCAAACAGAATGATGACAGGGAGGTTTTCCTGAGAACACAAGAATAATTGCTGAAAAGGAGGTACAAAACAGGGAGCAAGGGAAGAAGAGAGGAAAGAGAGAGGGGAAGGGAAGAGAGCAAGAGAAGGATAATATGAAGTAGACTTTGCCTTATGTGGAATTACCTGAGTTTTAAGCTATGGGGAAATTATTTTTAAGAAAATCAAGAACATACAAACAAAGGCAGCTGAGGAAACCCCTGAAAAAAGGGGTTAGAACTGACTGGAAAGCCACAAGTAAGGTGATTTCTGCTCCCTTTCTTTGCTCTGGTTCAGGAGTTCTCTCTCCAGCTGGGACTCCTTTGCAGAGCTCTTCCTGTGGGACCTAGTCCTTGCTGTCTATCAGCTCCTGTGAATGTGTATTTGGGCTCCTTCCTTGTTTCCCAACTCCCCCAGGTGGCCTTTGCCAGGATTTGGACTTTGATTATCTTCTCTCTGCTTGTAGCCACAGGCATAAAGTGCTCATTGCCAAGCCGGGAGCTGGCTTTCAGGATACAAAACCAGGCTGCAGGTCCAACAGGAAGAGATTAGTTCATACAGTTCCCCAGGTAGCCACCAGATGGCAATGTCAGACCATTTTACACCTACTGAGCAAGGGGGTCAGGATGGTGGGCAGTTAAAACAGGTGATTTGTTGGAAGGAGGAAACAGGATAACTCAGGACAAGAAAAGAGGTTACATTTCACTTGTGAGGTTATACAAAAAACAATATTATAGCAACCCTAGAATTCACAACCCGGTGAATTCTTTCTTGAGGAAGTCAGTTCAGTTCTCCCCTTCCACCCTTCACATTCTCCTCAAACAGAAACCCATATCTTCAGGTTTAATTAAATCCAGCCCTTCCATAGCTCGTATACATAATACAGAATTCACAAAGATTAATCCTGAGCGATTAATTAATTGATGGTAAGGACATCTCAGAATATTAAATAATCTCCTAAGAACAGCATGCTTATTCATTCTAATATACTTAGTCTGACTTATATTATGATGTGGGATTGACCTATATTTGGTCCTTTCTAGACGTACAAATTATTTTCCATAAATTCCTATTTTACGCTCCATTCTCCAATGGTTTCAAATAATGTACCACAGTAAGGGAGTTATATTTACTTCTTCAGTCTCCTGGGTAACACTTGAAGTCTAAAGTCAACCAACAAATAATTAGAAAAAAATATGAGTGCTCAAAGTTTCTGGAAATAAAATAAACAAAAGTCAATGGTTTGTTTTTAAAGCAATTAATGATTAGAAAATGTTATAGAAATAATTCCATTTATAGCAAAACTCAAAAAATTAAAATACCTAGAAAAATATATTAAAATGGCCAAGCCTATATAAAGTTAACATAAAATGCTACAGAGAGACCTAAGAGAATGCTTAAATCAATGGGGGAATATTTTTTTAATAAGGAAATCTTATTAAAAGTGTCAATATTTCCTCAATTAATCTAAAAATATTATAATATATAATCCAGTTGAAAATCCTAGCAGGACTTTGGTTAGTTTGACCAAATGATTTTGAAGTTCATCAAGTAAATATTGCAAAAATAGACAGAAAACCTGAAAAAGAAGAAAAAATTGAAGGGTTACTTAGCCTGTAAATAACATAAGCTAAAGGAAAAGAATCTCAATAATAACTGCTCAGAAATAGACCAATCAATAGACCAAAAGAGGTCCCAGAAATAGATTCAAATACATAAAAAAATTTAATATAAGAAAATGAGTCATTTTAAATCAGTAGTAAAAGACTGGATATTCATGAAATCTAACAACTGGCTAGCAATTGGGATAAAAATAAAACTGGCTTATCTTTCTCCCTATTCAAAAATAAATGCCAAACTATCAGACAGAGGGATTAATACAACAATCTAATTTACAATTGCATCAAAAAGAATAATATACCTAGGAATAAATTTAACCAAGGAAGTAAAAGACCTGTACTCTGAAAACTAGACAACACTGATAAAAGAAATTGAAGAAGACACAAGTAAAAGGATATACTATGCTCATAGATTATAAGAATTAATATAATTAAAATGTTCATAAAGTACCTAGAGTAAACTTCAGATTCAATACAATTTTTATTAAAATATTGATGGCATTTTTCACAGAACTAGAGGAAATTATCCTAAAATTTCTCTAGTTCTGAAACCACAAAAGACCCCAAATAGTCAAAGCAATCTTGAGAAAGGTATCACACTTCCTGATTTCAAACTATACTACTAAGCTATACTAAGCAAAACAGTTACTGGCAGGAAAACAAACACATAGATCATTTAACAGGATTGATAGCCCAGAAATAAACCCACACTTACTTTTATGATCAAGTAACCCACAACAAAGGAGGCAAGATATACAATGGGGGAAAGACAGTCTCTTCAACAAATGGTGTTGGGAAAACTGGACAGATACATGCAAAAAAAAAAAAAAAAGTCAGACCACTTTATTACACCATACACAAAAATAAACTCAAAATGGATTAAGGACTTAAATGTAAGATCTGAAACCATAAAACTTCTAGAAGAAAACATAGGCAGTAAACTTTTTGATATCTGTCTTAGGTTTTTGTTTTTGTTTTTTTTTTTTTGGAGGGGAGGGATATGTCTCCTCAGACAAAAGCAACTAAAGCAAAAATAAACAAATGAGATTAAATCAGACTAAAAAGTTTTTGCACAATATAGGGAACCATCAACAAAACAAAAAGGTTCAATTCAATGGGAGAAGATATGTGCAAATGATATATAAAGAACTCATACAACTCAACATCAAATTTTTAAAAATCCAATTAAAATAGTCAGAGGACCTGAATAGACATTTCTCCAAACGAGACATACAAATGGCTAACAGACACATGAAAGAATGCTGACCATCACTTATCATCAAGAAAATGCAAATCAAAACAACAATGAGATATGACCTCACACCTATTAGAATGGCCATTATAAAAAAAACAACAAATAACAAGCATTGGTGAGGACACAGTGAAAAGGGAAGTCTTGTGCATGATTGGTAGGATTGTAAATTTAGCATAGCCACTACAGAACTATAGGACGACTCAGCAATTTCACTTCTGGGTATTTATCCAAAGAAAACAAAACAACAATTTGAAAAGATCTATGTACCCCTATGTTTATCACAGCACTGTTTACAATAGCCAAGATATGGAAGCAACCTAGTTGTCCACTGATAGATGAATGAGTAAAGAATATGACACACATACACACACATAGGAATTACTCAGTTATAAAAAAGAATGAAATCTTGCCATTGGTGATAATGAGGATGAACCTATAGAGTATTATGGTAAGTAAAATAAGTCAAACAGAGAAAGACAAATATTGTACAATTTCACTTTATGTGGAATCTAAAAAACAAAACAAATTAACAAAAAATGAAATGGAAGCAAACTCAATAGATACAGAAAACAAACCTACGGTTGCCAAAATAAATGAACAAAAAATGAAATAGAAGCAAACTCAATAGATACAGAAAACAAACTTATGGTTGCCAGTGGGAGGCAGGTGGGGGAATGAGTGGGAAAAAAAAAGGAAATTAAAAATACAAACTTCTAGCTATAAGTCATGTAGATATAATGTACAACATAGGAATTACAGTCAATAATATATTAACTACGTACCATGACAGATGGCTACTAGACTTCTTATGGTGATCACTTTGCAAGGTATGTAAATGTTGACTCATTATGTTGTACAACTGACACTAATATAACATTGTATGTCAACTATCATTAAATATAAATTTTAAAAAAGGAAAAGAAAAAATGCTAAGAATTGGAAAGAGTTTGTGCAAAGGCCCTACAGTAGGATTAGAGGTTGCGACAAAATGTTTAGTGTGAAAAAAATAATAAATAAATCTTGGAAGGATCAAAGATTATAATTTTTAAAAATTAAACCCTAAAACTGCTATGAAGAATATGGGTATTTATGCAATCCTGAAAGGACAAAAGTCCTCCTTAACCATGATACAAAAGTCTGAAACTATACAATGAGAGGTCAATAAATTTTTGAGAAAAATTTTATACATAAAGTGAAAAATAAATGACATTTACTTTAAAAATCACTATTTGCAGAGTTAAGAGTCAAATGACATGATGGAGTCCAAATAACAATATCCCAATATTCAAAGATCTCATACAGGTCAATAAAAAACAGACAACTATCCCAATAAAAACACTGAAGCAATTAAACAAAAAAAGAATGGAGGATATCCAATAAGCACTTAGAAATATGTATAACTTCACTAACAATCAAAGACATGCAAGTTTTTAAATAATGACAGAATTTTTGGTCATTTGTCAATGTTTAAGAAATTCAATATAGGGGAAGTGTGAAAAAGCAAGCACTTGTCATTCTGCTGGTGAGAGACTCAAATAACAGTTCTGGAGGGCGATTTGGCAATTAATATTCATCAACATCTATCTCTAAGCTGAGCATCAGACTTCTAGAAATTTGTCATAGGAATATAATTGTACAGGTGCAAAATGATTAATGTACAAGGATGTTAACCAAACAAATAATAGAAGGAATAAAAGATTCAACCTTAATTCTACCAGTAGATTAGTTTTAAAATAGGTATGGCATGTACCGTAATAGATGATGTACATATCTATTTATTGATATGAAAACAAAAACAACAAAAAATGGACAGAAAACAATGTCTAGCCCTAAAATACAATTAATAGTGTCATATATTAATCATTTTTTATGTAAAACTAGTGTGTGTGTGTGTGTGTGTGTGTGTGTGTGTGTGTGTGTAGGGGGATATACTGAGATGTATAGAAGAATATCTACTAGAATATGAATAGTAAATTTTTCTGAGTTGTAGAGATTTTAGTAGTTTAAGTTTTTCTTCATACTTTTTTATGCTTTCTTTAAAAAAAACTGTAAAATATAAAAAAGTAAATAACATCATTTTCAGTCTAAGAACAAATCAAAGATTTAAAAGGAGTCTGCGATTCCTAAGTCACTTAAGTGATTATGGCAACTGAAACAATCTGGTTCATAAAATCTATAAAACGTTGATAATTAAATCTTATATTGTTTTATTTGATTAGCTTTTCAAAAGCATTTTAATACATGCATAAATTCACACAATGGAAACAAAACTAATTGGCATTTAAAATCCCGTAATTACTATATAAAGTAATACTGGTATTCAGGGAAGTATCTGTCCAAATTATATATTCATTTCCCCAAATCTTATATAGTATAAATCATATCTTTGAGAGAGAAAAAAAGATTGATTCTAAATATTCCCTATTATGTATGGTTGATATTTATCACACTAACATTTTATGTTCACTGTTAATTAGAAAGTAAGGTGCTTATAAAGCCTTTCAAAGTTTAACTTTAAAATGCATACAAATGTTAAAACACAGTAAATCTCAGCCAAAAGCACCAAAGTATTATATAATTGAGAAAGGTACGAGTATGCAACTCACTTTAGAAGTTCCATTAAAGCAGGGGTTTGGAGAAAAAAGAGGATTAGGGAGTTCTAATCTATATAGAAAAGGATTAGAAAGCAAATTAACTCTGCGGACTTGCTTACATTTTAACTATAGAAATTACAGATAATGGTTCTTTAATTAAATGACTTCACCTGAATTTTGCTGCTATAGAATAATAATTCAGGGGGTAAAAGTAACTGAGTAGAATTATTCTGAAATACCGTGCTTTTTGACGTGTTAGGTTTAAAAATGGTTTGCACAGACATCTCCAGCAATTAACACTTGTTCTCAAAGTTGTCAGATTATCAGAATCACCAAGAAGATTTTGAAACATACACATCCCTAATCCACCATCCAGAAAGATTTTCTTTCAAGAAGGTATGGAGACCCAGGGCTTTGTATGAGATCTGACCATTAAGTTCTCGAACTCATCCTAGAAAAAATGCTGCATACCTCATTGCTGAATATCACTACAGTCACCTTTGAAGTACTCCCATTGGAAAGCTATGCACAAACACAAGCACCTAGTCCACCCTTCGAAGCAATTTTGGAACTCTTTTTCTGGAATGGCCATTAGAGCCATTGATGTCCTGAATGTCATCAAAATGTCTCCCTTTCAATATTTCCTTTATCTTCAGGTAAAGAAAAATCACTGGGGGCCAGATCAGGTGGGTAGGGAGGGTGTTTCAATACAGTTAATTGTTTACTGGCTAAAAACTTCCTCACAGACAGTGCCGTGTGAGCTGGTGCATTGTGATTCAAGAGCCATGAGTTGTTGGTGAAAGGTTCAGGTCATTTTCGTCTAACTTTTTCACACAGATTTTTCAGCCTCCCAAATAGTCAACTTGGTTGACTGTCCAGTTGGTTCAAATTCATAGTGAACAATCTCTCTGATATCAATAAAGCAACATCTTTTTTACTTGATTTGGACTGACAAATTTTCTGGTCATGGAAAATTGGCTGACTTCCACTGTGCACTTTGACACTTTGTTTGAGGGTTGTATTGGTACACCCATGTTTCATCACCAGTGATAACATGGCCCAAAACATCCTGCCTTTCCAAAAGGTCTTGGCAAACTTCGACTCTCCTTTGCTTCTATTCATGAGTGCGCTCTTTTGGGACCATTTTTGAGAGCTTGTTTGGAGGTTCTAGCAGGGGAGTGCAGCTAAAATTACTCGTCTACCAGTGACCCAAGAATGGTCCTCTCCTCTATTGGGGAAAGTAGTCCTTTTTGACTGAGCATGCAACTTCAGGAAGGAAGCACATGGAGCAGTGAGGGAAGCAATCAATGGGGTGACAGATGTCATAGCCAGATTGCTCTGACGTCCCTTCAGGACCATTTTTGCATACACCCTTCTCATGCCAAGATTTTCAGTGAAGATATTCTTGTTTCTCTATCAATGTTTACTTGGTCTGCTATGCTTCTCACAGTCAGCTGACGATTTTGACACACAGTTCGATGAACTTTTGCCATATTTTCATCAGTTTTGCTCATTACTGGCTACACTGACCTCTCTTCATCAGTGACACTTTCTCTCCCCCCCAAAAAAGGTTTCATACATTTGTACACTGCCGTTTTCTTCATGGCATCATCCACATAAACTTAGATTAACATGTCCCTGATTTTACTTCCACTCTTGCCAATTTTAACCAGAAATTTAATATTTGTTCATTGCTCTAATTCAAGCTCTGACAGTCTCACGATGGCACATAAGAACATGCAACAACAATACTGAACACCACTCAGCAAGACACTCCCACACGTTGACATGAACACAAATGTGAGACACTGATATACTAAGGTTATGAAACCTTACTGTGTTGTTTGTACAGTGCTGGCAACGTAAGCACACAGTAGCAAGTTTGTGAACTTAACTGTCAGACCTCATATTTAGGCCTGACTGTTCTAGTTCTTTATTCCATGTACTGCCAGCAGAGTAGTTTTCCCTCCTTCAAAAACTTTACATTTACCATATAAGGACTTAATTAACTTTTACTTTATGTATTTCATCCTAAGGTTTGCTTTCAGTTTGGCTTAACAAAATCATCACAATTCATTTTTACGTTATCTCAGCTATCAGTTCTATCTCCTAGTACTGTACAAAATACAAGTGAGGTAAGCATTGTTTTTATATCTTAATGACGTTGTACATTTTTAAAAAATGAATAATACATAACAGGGTTTTAGAAATATTTCCAATGGTAAGAATAAAGATTTCTCACAATAAGAAATATATTATCCACAGTTACTCAGTAAAAACTTAAGAAATGAAGGCCTACATATGTATGTATGTAGGTATATAGATAGATATATGCATATATTTATATATGAAATGGAAACAAAAGTTTCACAACACTATACTTACCATTGTAACTTGAAATTCATTCTCTTCTATTATATGCTATTCTACTTCAGATTTCTTAAATGCTGGTTTTCTAGAGGTTATTATGCTAAGTGAAATAAGTCAGAAAGAGAAAGACAAATCATATGATTTCACTTATATGTGGAGCCTAAAAAAACAAAAAACAAATGAACAACAACAAGAACAAAAACACAAAAACTCATAGAGAACAAATTGATGCTTGTGAGGTAGGAAGGTTGAGGGGGGCTGGGTGAAAAAAGTGAAGGGATTAGGAAGTATCAATTGGCAGTTACAAAACAGTCATGGGGATATAAAACACAAAATAGAGAATATAGTAAATAACACTGTAGTGACTATGTATGGTGTCAGGTGGGTACCAGACTTATCAGGGGATCACTTCATAAGTTATATAAATGTCTAACTAACCACCTGATGTACACCTGAAACTAATATAATATTGAATGTCAACTGTAATTGAAAAATGTTTTAAAACATTTTTAAAATGTTGGCCTTAATGCACTGAATTGATTTCATGACCAAAAGCTGAAAATAGGTCAGGTACTATAAATGCAATGGAGAAGCATAAGGCGGGGGAGGGAAATAAGAGTAGAGGTTAGGGTTTGTAGCAAGGTGCAATACAGATTTGCATTGTGATCAGGACCACAAAGCCCTTTCATCCCTACCTTCCAGAGTAGGTGCCTGAAGCTCAATTTTTCCTTAAAACTTGAGACTGGCTGTGTCTTCTTTAGGTTGTAGATTCCCCACTATCTCAAGCAATACTTTTCTACCCAAGTCTTATTCATCAAAACCCAAACCATCCCCCTGCAAGGGCATAGTTAAAGAGCACTGA
>PVKE010032668.1:0-18350 GCA_004027555.1 Craseonycteris thonglongyai
GGGCCATAGCACATTGGAGCTAGAGAGATTAAGAGCCTCATATGTGACAGAATTAAACTCCAAAGAGGTGAAGTTACTTTCTATGTTCACAGAGCTAGGTTGAGACAGATTTGGGTGGGAATAGGACCCCATTCAGGTTTTTGGCTAACAGTTTTTCCTTTAAAACTGTCACTCATTCTGTTTCTTACTGGTTATATGCTGGCTTTCAAGCAACTTGGGTTTCCAACGCAGAGAGAATTAGTGATGACAAAATTTGGCCAAAGAAAACTGATGATACTTGGTTTTTAGATACTGGAGGTACCAAAGAAAGTTGAACTTATGAAGTTGAGTTTGCTCAGGTGAGGACAATGAAAAGAGAGAAGAAGGGTAAGTTGGTATAAAAAACAGACTGTGATGGGCCAAGGAATGTGAGCTGGCTAAGAAGGAAATTAGGACATATGGGGGGTTGTTAAAATATGGTAAAAAGGTAGTATGATAGAAGGGTTGTATATGCTGATAATGCAGAGCACAAATGGGAGCCACATATGTAATTTTCAATAGCCATAGTTTTCAAAACTGAAGCAGGTGAAATTAATTTTAGTGATAAATTTTATTCAGCCCAGTATATCCAAAATGTTATCATTTCAATAAGTAATCAATATAAAAAGTTATCAATGAGATATTTTACAGTCATAAAAAATATACTTAGTCCAGTGTGTATTTAAATACTTGTAGCGCATCTCAATTCAGACTAGCCACATTTCATGTCCTTAATAGCCACAAAATAGTAGTGGTTACTGTTTTTTTTCCCCTAGCTCTACTGAATTATATAATGAACATATAACATTGTATTGGTTTAAGGTATACAACATGATATTCTGAATTAAGTATATATTTCAAAATGCTTACCACAGTAAGATTAGTTAACATATCTATTACCTCATATAGTTACCTTTTTTTGTAGTGAGAACAGTTAAGGTTTACTCTCTTAGCAATTTTCAGTGACCATGCTGCACATTAGGTCTCCAGAACTTATAACTGGTAGTTTGTACCCTTTGATCATTATCACCCATTTCCCCCACCCCTGCCCCTGGTAGCTACCCATCTACTCTCTGTTACTATGAGTTGCCTTTTTTAGACTTCATTGAGAGAGTACAGTATTTGTCTTTCCCTGTCTGGCTTATTTCACTTAGCATAATATTCTCAGGGTTTATCTATGTTGTTACAAGTGGCAAGATTTCCTTCTTTTTTATGGTTGAACAATATTCCTGTGTGTGTGTTACATTTTCTTTATCTTTCAGTGACACTTAGGTTGTTTCTATGCTTTGGGCTATTGTAAATAATACTACAATGACGTTGGGGGTACAGATACCTCTTTGACATAGTAATTTTATTTCCTTTGGATATATACCCTGATGTGGGATTAATGGATCATGTGGTAATTCTATTTTTAATTTTTTGAGGAACCTCCATACTATTTTCCATAGTGGCTGCATCAATTTATATTCCCACTTAACAGTATACAACTGTTCCCTTTTTTCCACATCCCTGCCAGCACTTTTCTGATGTCTTTTTGATAATAGAAATTCTAACACTGTGAGATGATCTCATTTCGATTTGCCTTTCCCTGATGATTAGTGATGTTGAATAACTTTTCGTACCTATTGTACAATTACATTTCTCAGAAAAAATGTCTATTCAGGTCCTTTTCCCATTTTTAATTAGGTTATTTGGCTTGTTTCTTTCTTTCTTTTTTGCTATTGAATTGTATGAGTTTTCTTTTATATTGTAGATATTTTTTCTTTCTTTGTTGGTTGCTGTGCAGAAGTTTTGCTGCTTTTTTTTTTGTTTGACATACATAGTATTTGTATTTGTTTTTGTTTGGTTTGGTGTAGGCCTATTTGTTTATTTTCGTGTCTGTTGCTTATACTTTTAGTGTCATATCCAAAAGACCATTGCCAAGACCCATGTCAAGGAGCTTTTCCTCTGTTTGTTTGTTTTTCTAGGAGTTTTGTGGTTTCAGGTGTTACATTTGAGTCTTTAATCCATTTTGAGTTAATTTTTGTTAATGGTGTAAGATGAGGGTCCAGTTTCATTGTTTTGCATGTGAACATCCAGTTGTCTGGTGCTTACCATTTTGAACAGCTCAGTTCTACAGGAAGTGAGCTAGTAAGATGATTGGTGGACACTGAAGAGTGTGATGCTTGAAACTGATATTCTGGAGGGTGTGCAAATATGTGTGACTGTAAGATCTAGAACATGACTCTGGGAGTGGGTTGCTATAGAAGGGTGGAAGATACATGATCACTGAAGGACAGGACGTCAGGTCACTGAGAATCAAGGTGCTAAGGGATGGTCATCTCCTACCTGCTATTTCAGGTGTGGTTTCCTGCTTCTGATCCAGCCTTATCACCCATTGATATACTTGCTCAGGTACTGCCTGTGGCCAGTGGGGCAGAGGATCCTCTGAGACTTAAGTCCACAGTATATCTTTGGATCCCTCACTTCCATCCTGCCTCCTGTTTGTGACATTCCTGATTACTGTGCAGTAATCTTGTTTTAGATAAATGGCTTCATTCATAGTTTATTTTGAAATAATATTTTATTTTACTTTTTGAACACATAATGCACAAAGTATAAAAATTTTCAATGTACAAAAGTATTTAAGTGAAAAATAAGTCTATCTACCTACTGCTGTCCTCCAACCTTCCGGTTTCTTTTCCAAGAACACCACTGTTATCAGCTCTAGGATTCATTTATAATAGTGGGCTCCTCTACCTCTGTCCCCTTCTCCTGCCTCTTGGGTTGGGATGTGAAGGAACCTTATTCCATTAAATATGTGCTCCCACTCTCCTGGACAATGGCTTGCTAGTATGCAGGAGTCTATACACTAATAAATGACTTCAGATCACCAATGTTCTGAATTCAAATGCAGTCTTGCCATTGCCTTATTGGAAAGCTCTTGATTTCTGGGCGGTAACAGGTGCATATTACCCCAAATCTCTGCAGTTCTTTTAGGGGTGAATAAACTCTTCATTCCTATATCTATTCAACAAATATTCTCTCAATGGTTCCTCTATGCAAAGCTCCGTGCTAAACATGCAAAATGAATCAAACTTGACCAAACTGCCTCAGGCTGTGGACTTACATTGGCCCTGCCTGAAGTCCAGTCCAGGTTAGTTACTAGCCATGGCAGTCTTTCCTAGTTTGGGAGCCATCAGGGTATTGCAAATGGGCTGACATTTGTGGCGAGGGAACATCGTTTGTATACAATAAGGACTTCGTGGCTCCCACAGCTTGCTGTCTCACTGCTCTCTGATCTGGGTTGTCACAGGCTCACTGGCACATCTGACTTGCTGTACTTGAAACAGCCATTTCCATGGGGGCACATCAAGCTCTATTCTCCCCGCCCCATCTCCACTTTCTTTTCCCAGACTAGAGAATGGGGTTTCTAGTTTCCTGCATTAAAACTTTGCCATCTAGAGGAGATCTCACACTTAAGAAAAACCACCAAGCTTACTTTACTCTCTTGTTCCTCCTTCTCTGCTACTACTAACTACAGCAGTTTTTGTTGGTATTGTCATGCAGAGAATAAAGGGTTAATTAGGGTAACCTTCATCAGCAGAGGAGTAAGGCAAACTACAGTGCTCAGCTCTTCAGGCTTCTGTGAAAACCCAATTAGCACCCTGGTATTGTAATTTCTAATTTTGGAACTGAGAAAAATATTTTGTTTGCTAATTATATGCAGTAATTATTTGGTAGTGACATTTTGATATTAAAGAATTGCTTGGGCAGAGGATCTGAATAGACATTTCTCCAAAGAGGACACACAGATGGCCAATAGTCATATGAAAGGATTCTCAACATCACTTATCAGAGAAATGCAAATTAAAACCACAGTGAACTTTTTCATGGTGTGGAAGTGAAGAAGGAAGCCCCAGCACCTCCCAAAGCCAAGGCAAAGAAAGGTTTTGCAGGTAAAGAAAGCAGTGCCAAAAGGCATCTGAGTCACCCACCTTTCAAAGTCTCAAGACACTGTGGCTCCAGATGCAGCCCAAATATCCTCAGAAGAGTGCCCCCAGGAGAAACAAGCTTGAGCACTATCAAGCTTCCTCCATCTACTGAGTCAGCCAGGAAGAACATAGAAGACCATACACTTGAGTTCATTGTGGCTGTCAAGGCCAACAAGCATCAGAACAAACAGGCTGTGAAGAAGCTCTGTGACATTGATGTGGCCGAGGTCAACACCCTGATCAGGCCTGATGGAGAGAAGGTGTATGCTCAACTGGCTCCTGACTATGATGCTTTGGATGTTTCCAATGTAGTTGGACTCATCTAAACTAAGTCCAGTTTGCTAATTCTAAATATAAGAAAACTTTCACTTAAAAAACAAACAAACAAAGAGATATCACTTCACACCTGTCAAAATGACTATCATCAACAAATCAACAAACAAATATTGGTGAGAGGATGTGGAGAAAAGGGAACCCTCATGCACTGTTGGTGGGATTGCAAATTGGTGCAGCCACAATGGAAAGCAGTCTGGAGGTTTCTCAAAAAATTAAAAATTGAACTACCTTAGGACCCAGCAGTTGCACTTCTGGGTATTTATTCAAAGAAATCCAAAACACTAATTCAAAAAGATAGATGCACCCCTATGTTCACTGTAGCACTGTTTACATTAGCCAAGACATGGAAACAACCAAAATGCTCATCAGTTGACAATTGGATAAAGAAAATGTGGTATATTTATACAATGGAATATTACTCTGCCATAAAAAAGAATGAAATCTTTCCATTTCCAACAGCATGGATGGACCTAGAAGGTATTATTCTAAGTGAAATTAGTCAGAGAAAGACAAATATCTTATGATTTCATGTATATGTGAAATCTAAAGAACAAAATATATAATCAAAACAGAAGTTGATTCATAGATACAGAGAACAAATTGATAATTGCTAGGTGGGAGGAAGGTTGGGAGAATGAGTAAAAAAGATGAGAGAATTAAGTAGAGATTGATGGTTAAAAAATAGTCACAGGGATATAAAGTACAGCATAGGGAATATAATCAATAATATTATAGTAACTCTGGTGTCAGGTTTTTGGAGAAATCACTTAGTAGATTTTATCAATGTCTAACCACTATGTTGAACATCTTTTTTTTTTTTTAATTTTTTTTTTTATTAATTTTTTGACAGAGAGAGAGATACGGAGACAGAGAGAGAACTGAATTGGGGGAACTCCCCAGTTCAGCATATGGGTCCACACGGGCCGGGGCCGGGATTCAATCCTCAGTCCCCGGCGCTGCAAAGTGAGTGCATAACCCACTGAGCCATCCCGGCTTCCCCGTGAACATCTTTTTATATGTCTGTTGGCATCTTTGGAAAAATGTCTATTCAGGTCCTTTACCTGTCTTTTAATTAGATTGTTCTTTTTTTTTTTAGTGTTAAATTGTATGAGTTGCTTATATATTTTGGATATTAACTCTTTATCAGATATATATTGGCAAATATCTTCACCCATTTAGTAGGTTGTCTTTATTTTGATGATGGTTTGCTTTGCTGGGTAAAAACGTTTTCGTTTGACATAGTCCCATTTGTTTATTTTTTCCTTTTATTTTCTTTGCCTGAGGACACATATTTTTAAAAAATGCTGCTAAGAACAATGTCAAAGAGTTTGCTGCCTATGTTTTCTTATAGGAGTCTTATAATTTTGGGTCTTACATGTAAGTCTTTAATCCATATTTTAGTATATGATATTAAAAAAAAGTGATCTAGTTTCATTATTTTTGCCTGTATCTGTTTAGTTTTCCCTACTTTTTGTCTGTGACTCGACTTCCTTTATGATCTTCAAAGTAAATTAAAACTTCACGTTAAAAGCCTGATCCCCAGCATGTTTTGGCAACAGGAAAAGGACTGGTGAGGGAGGCACTGGTCAGGCTAAGCAGGAAATATTCTTGGTGGATCGCACTGACTCACCTGAATTCTGTGCCTTAGCTCTCAGCATGTTTTCAGTAACCATGAAGAAAGCTCTTAAGTGACTGAAATAAAACATTGATTCTTCTTTCTGATGCTTTGAATATTCTTTCAGAAAAGCTGCTTTTAAAATAATTTCTGATTATATGTATGGTTTTTAATCAAGAAACGGGAATTGATAGTGGTATTGTGAATTGATCCCAAGAGAAAAAGTTTCTATAATATAAAGAGCAGATTCCCTGGTCAGATAGTTGGAGAAGCTCCTATCTGAACTCTGCTCCATTTTATGAGCTCAAAAAATATCTGCTCCTTGGCTGTGTGATGTCAGGTTGTCTGGCTGAGTGAAATGTTGCTGTTGCAATTATTTGGATCAATGCATTGCTTCCTGTCCCACCTGCTGTGTTGGTCAACCTGAAACCATGGTGGCAAATATGTTTATTTGCTTTTCCCTGAAATGTGCGGCCCCTTTTTCACCTTCTACAGATAAAAACTGACAGGTTCTTTTCCTGCTAGCCAAAAACGGTGATGGGAACCAGGTGGAAGATACAGCTTTTAAAATGTAGCTTTAATTTATTTTGAGTCCCATGAAGTAGGCTGAATCACAGACAAGCTGTGGGCCTCACCAAATCACTCCATGACCTCACTTTCCCTCTGGCAAACCTCTCTCAATGCAATATGATGATATCACCAAAGTGTCAAAAACAGCTTGCTTGAGAGGAGTTCGCCTTTGAGCTGTTAAGGCTGCCAGATATGTCACTATAGTCTGTCTTCTCTCTTTCCTTATTCTTCAGATTCATATGGTCTTCGTGTACTACAATAATGCTATTAACCAACTTCACAGCAACCATGTAGGTTGTAGATCAGGGATGTCCAACCTTTTGGCTTCTCTGGGCCACATTGTAAGAAGAATTGTCTTGGGTCACACATAAAATACACTAATACTAACGATAGCTGATGATCTTTAAAAAAACCACACACAAGAATCTCACAATTTTTTCAGAAAGTTTATGAATTCGTGTTGGGCCTCATTCAGTGCTATCTTTGGCCGCATGCAGCCCTTGGGCTGCATGTTGGACAAGCTTGTTGTAGATATTGAAGGCCATTACTATTCATTAGAAGTGTAGCTTCAGAATTGATGAAAGCCTGCATTGTCTCCCCTGTTTTTTAAAATGGCTAAAATTTGAATGAAACCACTGGAATCTCTTAAGATGATAGTTGATCTTACTATTATGTATTGAGGTCTCTCTTTTAGATTTTCCCAATTACCCCCTTTTTCTATCTTTTTAATTATTGCCATTGCAGTCAGATAATATGATAGAAGAGATTTGGATGGGCTTTCGGGAAAAAGGTTAGAGGCTTTGGTTCTAACTAGCTATGCAGCTTCTTCATGCCATTTAATTTTTCTTGACTTCATCATTTTCATGTTGATCTCTAAGATACCATTTTCTGTGGTCCTACCATGGAAATTCAAGACACTCTTTTATAGGACAGAGCACCTTCTAAGCAAGTTCACAATCATCCCTGTATTTCCAAATCACCGTGAAAGCTCCTCTCAAAGCTTCTGATTCCTCCAAGTGATTCTGCCAGGATGTGAACCACTGATAGGGAGTCTAGACCCAGGGACTCATTATTATAAAAATTTTTCCTTTGCCACATTTTTTCATCCTTAAGTCAAGGACAATTTACACACAGAAAATAACAACTTTTATAATTCTGTTATCAGTTAACCCTTACAGAAGTTAAGGTCCAGCCATTTTTCCCTTTGTGTGACTTTTATGAGTATTTTGTATTCATTCAGTGCCCTTTTGTGTTCTTGCTTATTTTTCTACTTTCACTATTCAACCACGCTGTTCAGTGAGTGATTCAAAAGAACAGCAAAAGAGTTACAAAGTGAAACTGGTTGACTTTAGTGTGTCAGCTTTTAGCTCTTTCTGGAGTAATGATTTTCAAAGTGTAGTCTCAGGGGCAGCAGCTTCACCACCAGGTGGAAACTGGTTAGAAATGCAAATTCTCAGGCCTTGTCTGGGCTAGACACTCTGGAGGTGGGCCCAGCAACCTGTGCATTAACAAGCCTTCTAGGTGACTGTGATAGGTGCTATTGTTTTGACAGCTGTTTCAGAGAGATTTTATGTTTTTAGTTAGTTGGATTTTTTTTTTTAAGTGTGCTCAGACGTTTTTGAAGTAATCATTTTCCAAACTTAACATGCTCTGGAAATAGGAGGGATATTACATTTCTAGAGAGGATTATTTCCCTGCCTCTCTATTCTTTTATCCTTTAGAAGTTTTCATATTCTTTTCTGCTCTGAAAACCTATTCATATCTCTGCCTGTTTGCACACTGAACTTTTAGTCTAAATTAGTTCTAATATTATGGAAACTTTGATAATCAATGCTATGTAAGTGATCTGTTGTGACATGATATAACAATAGATGGGACAATGATTAATGAAACATTTAATTTCTGTTTTTTCATTGAAACTTGTACATGGATTTTTCCTTTTTTGGAACACAAACAGGACTATATTTAAAAGTTATCCAACATATGGATTATTCTTTAATAAACCCAAAGATTGCTCTTGTCAAAAGGAAACTTTTACTAAGTTCAGTGCTCTCCAGAAGTTGTGAGCATAAGCTATTATCATGAATTGAATGATGGCGAAGAGGATAAGGGTATCTGGACCTAAGTGAAGACCCTTTGACCTCAAAAACAATAGAAGTAGACTCAGAGTCCAAGGCTCCACACTTCCAATTCAGTATTCTCTGCATGAAACATCACTGCTTTTAGGACTATACAGTTTACCTAATTGGTTGGATTTGCATCAGGAGTTTGATCCAAGCAGTGTTTTAGTTTGTTTTAATACAGGAAGCATTTGCAAGTTCTTTCAAAGGCAGCACATAGCTTTATTTAACTCTCTCATCTCTGTCGAGTTGTACCAGGAAATTCCAGGGCTAGCCAGAGGCCCCCAAACTGTTAAAAAGACAACCAGCCTGCAGAATAGAAGAAACTGATGTCAAAAACAGATGTTCCTCTGCAGGTCTTGCTGGATTCCTAAGTCAGGGTAAAGCCAGCATGTATGTATGCACGTCAAATAAAGTCTTGGCCAGGGTTGTGGAGAAATAATGTGTTGTCCCTCATCTGCAATTCCTTTCCAGTCCTTGCTCTATGGGAGCACTGTGGAGGGGCTCCCCAGAGACTGGTGGCCCTGACACTTGAGCCATTAACTCAGAACACCCTCTGATGCCTTGTTTTCATTGTTGGCGTTTGGGGCTGAGTTGCCCGCACAGACCCTGCCCGTTTTCATTGGCTGTGGGGATTGTTATTGGAGTGGCTGACAGCTGTCTGCCAGGCTGTCTGAAACTGCCTTCCTGTGCTCTCTGCTGCTGCTCAACTTCACAGCACTATTGTTCCTGTGGAGCCTTTTTCTTAAAATCTTTCCCAGCTGTATCCTGATATGGTAAACCACTTAAATTAGCTCCAGATTGTTCTGTTTATTTTGCGTTAGATAAGCGACAAAATACAGTCCCAGCAGCCGGCCAAGAGGAGGATGGAAGTGGGGGGATGGGTAGCAGGGGACACAAGCAAGGTCTTTTACAAAAAAACACAGTTCCCAGACAAAACCATGGAAAGGCACAAATGTGATGCAGTCACTGGTCCTGCATTTTACATGTGACCCAGATGGGCTGGCTAAGCAAGAACTTTGGATCTGAGCACACCTTTTCCCCGAAAAGAAAATCAAGACCCCAGCATGAAGTCACACTAGGAAGAAGCTAAATTTCCACAATTGGAAATAGATACCATATCTGTGTCAGTTTGGTTGCTGTCAATTGTCCAAGTACCGTGGTTGATGACCTGATTTTGACAGGAATTCCTTTTAAGTTTTTTAAATCATCCTTCCATATTGCAATGCATAGTAGCTGATGGGCTTAAACTGGCTGAAGTTCACCAGTGTCCCCACGTGCTCAGCATTTGAAAATGATCTCTTCCCTGCTGTCATTTAAAGCTAGAAATCCAAAGACCTTGAGTCACCAGTGTAGGTATTTTCCACACAGCTGTGAGTGACAATTGACAATGGACTTGGCCCCTGTTTACGTATGCAGTCCATCTGTGCAGCTGCTCTCCCCATGCCTCTCCTCCTTTGTGGCTGTCAGCTCACAGGGGTTCTCTGTGCAAAGCCTGTCTGAATGCTTAACAACAAAAGAAAAAAATATTCAAATAGAATAGATACTATCCTTGAATGAAGATACTGCCTTTGTGATTGTAGGAATCAACCCAAATAAAATATAAAAAATAAACTTCCGAATGCTTTAATTCTGCTGAAGCGTACAAACCTGCCAGCAACAAGCTGGGTTACAATTATTGTTAATTTTGTCTCGCGTAACTCAGGACTCCCCAAGAAAGATCTCATGACTCACTCCAGACCAACAGTGCCTCTGATCCTCATCTGAGCTAAGGTCCTATAAACACTTTCTAAACTGAGAGAGAGGGAGTAGGGAGAAGAACAGGGTCAGGCATAATAAAATGCCCTTAGAAACTGCCTCTTAGTTTCCTTTGGGAGAAATAATCTCAATGTGTAAACTCAAGTTTTGGAGAATAATTACCCAGTTGAACTCCCGTTCCCTCTTATGAATGTACCTTTTCCTCTTCATCAAGGTCTAATAACATGCAGTTGAATGGCCTCCATGTCACCTTCTCTAATTTCCAGGTTTTCTTCTTTCTCTTCTTTTTTTGTAACCTTTTAAGTCCTAATTGTGGACAATTTTGTGCTTTTTCCCTGTGCCAGGCTTTCCAAGGATGATATGTCCTGTGAGATCAGGGATCATGCATTGAACCTCTGTTGCCTTTTCCCACAGTGTTGAATAGTCGTGGGTACGTAGTAGGTGCTTAATTAAAGCCTTGCACATAATTGTTTTCTTTTTTATTCTTACCTGACATGAGATATCATACATTCTGCTTCTGTATTAATCCAGGCAAGGGTAAATGCAACAAACAAACAAACAAAATAAAACCTCAAGACTAGGTATCGCCTCATTTTCATTAAAATCGTGAGCACACCCTACTGCTGCTGGGCAAGATGGAGTAAGCCACCTGAAGCCTTTATTTCTCATGGATTCCAACTAAAACTCTGGACCACACAGAAATCAATTACACAGGGTACCTGAAAAGTAAACAAAAGTGGCAAATAATGAATGGGAATGAAGTCAAAACTTTTATCAATCCTTGTACCAGGGGTTTGTGGGTTTGTTTTCTCTCCTCTGTCTCTCTTCTTTGGCCCAAGGGCTGATGGAGTTATAGAACTATGCAGCAGGCCTGGGCTGCAGTCTCCAGGTGAACCCTTAGTTCTCTGACTCCAAGCATGACTTTTTACCCAGTCATCCATATGGCTTCCTGAAACCCTTATTTCTAACTCACGTTTGGGAAGGGGTTCTTTGCTGGAGAATATAGGGGCTTCCCAGTTTATGTTTCTTTTTCCTATTTTTTCTCCCAGCCCTGCCCTATGACCAGTCCCAATTAAGGGTTGCACTGTTTTTGCAGTAGGAGTTTGGGGACCTACAACCCCAAAGAAGGTTCTCTCTGACCAGAGGCCCAGGGAAAAGGAGCCCCCTTTGTCAAAAAAGTGTGGGAGAATCCCATTATTTGATCTCTCTCTTTTTTATTTTGCTGATTTGCTCCCAAAAGCAGTCCTAGTTGCACAGAAGTGCATACTAGAACAGGAGGCTAAAACCCAAGAGAAACCTGTCTTTGTGACCAGAGGAACCAGGATCAAAGAACCCCGAGGACTGGAAAGTTTGAGGGGGAATATCAGAGGGGAGAGGGCTGGAGAAAAGGATCCTCCTGATTCTGTGGGTGAATGGACATAAGTCCCTGGGCTCACTTCCAAGCTTCACATGTGCCATACAGACACAAAGAAGCAGAGCAAAGGCGTCAAGAACTCAGCCGTGATATAAACCCCTGCACAAGTCCCACGCTAACCCCTGAATGGCACACACACTGGGCAAAGGCTTTGCAAACTCAATTGACATTGACACCAGTGTCCACAGAAGGTGAGACAACAATTGAAGTTTGAATCCAACTAGATTGATTGTAACCGTTCTCCAGGAGGTAAAGTTGAACACTCTTGAAATGAATGGAGAAATAGAAGTTCTCAGCAGAGAAATAGAAGAGAAGAAAAAAAAATAATTTATATATATATATATCAAGTTGAAAATTTAGAACTGAGCAATGCAATATCTGAAATTAATAATTTATTCTATGGGCCTAATATCAGAATGAAGATGATAGAGGGAAGGGCCAGTGAACTTCAAGATAGAGCAGTAGACATTACATAATCTGAAAGAGGGAGAAAACGATAGAAAAAAAATTGAACTGAATTGCAAGGAAAGACCTATGGAACAATTTCAAAAGGTTGAATATCGGTCATTAGATTCCCAGAAAAAGAGGAGAAATATTAGTGAAGGAAAAAATATATGAAAAGATAATATGTGAAAACTTCACAAATTTGGTGAAAGATGCATGTATAAAGAAAGCTAGTAAAATTCAGTTGTGATAAGCCCATAAAAATTACACTCACATTGTAATCAAAGTGCTGAAAACCAAAGGTGAAGGAAAAATACCTTGAAAGCAGCAATCCCCTGTCATGGGATCCAAGAGAAATGAAAACATGTTTATATTAAATACTATACCCATGTGTTTATAGCAGCTTTATTGATAATTACTAAAAACTGGAAAAACAACTCAAATGTCTTTCAACTAGTAAATGGGTAAATGAAACTGGGGTGTATCTCAACATAGTACAATTACTCAGCAATATAACGAACCGTTGAGATACACACTGACACACATGAATCTCACATGCATTATGCTGAGTGAAAAAAGCCAGACTCAAAAGGTTACACATTGTATGATTCTTTTTATATGACATTCTAGAAAAGGCAAAAACTTTAAAGATGGAGAGAATATCAGTCATTGTGAGGGGTTAAGGGTGGGATGGAGGGTTTGACTACAAAAGGGCCGTGTAAGGGAGTGATTATGGGTGATGGAGTTGCTCTGTATCTTGATTGTGGCTCTGGTTTTATGACACAATTTGTCAAAGTTCATAGAACTGCATCCCAAGACAAGTGAATTTTATTGTATGTAAATCAGAAAATAAAAATATATCACCAGCACACCATTTCATCTGTAATAGGGTTAATAATAGCTTCATTTTTACGTGACATGTGAAAAAGATTTGTATAATCTCAACTATTCGGAAGCCAAAAATGGAATAAACAATAAAGCAGTCCCTTTGTGTATATACAAAAAGTTTCCAAGAAAGAATTTCATGTCTCACATGCCAGGCAGATGTTTTGGAGGGTCAACTTACAGCAAAAGGCCCCAATGAAAAATTGAGGTATAAAATTAGGGGCCTGTACAAGAAAGAGAGACACATTGATTCCAGAAAGGAGGTACTGTTGTTAAAAGAGTCCAAGTCAATTTGATGGACTGGTGAAAACAAGAATAAAGAACCTGACGTATCCTGGAGGCCCTGAGTTTTGAGAATTAGGGTGGGATTTAGAATGCCCTCTCTGGAAGAATCCCATCTGGTGTTCCGAGGTCTGTCCTTGCCTGTGTTCTGAAATGTACACGGAGTGTGCAGGCTTGGACTGTGTCCCTCGAGCAGGTGGTGTACATTCCTATGATACCATGAAGAGTTTCCCTGAATGTAGAAATTCTTCTTTAACCCGCCTCTCATCCAAAGCACAAGAAGTGCAGGATGGATGCTAAACGGCAGTGAGATCCCACCTGCTGACCAGAGCTGCACTTCTACCACTTACTCTGCTTTTGAAGTTTTGTCATCGCTCTGCTTCCTCTTACACCCTTACAGGTTTTATCAGTTTTTCTTTACAAATGTGTGAAGAAGAAAAAAAAAAAAAGCTGTTGGTTTTAAGAAACTTTTGACTGTCTCCAGGTCACAAACATATTCTCAGGTTTTTCTGTAACGTTTTACATTTAGGTCTTTGATTCACCTTTTTTATCATACAATTTTGTTAAGATACAACTTATATTACCATAAAAATCTACCCTTTTACATTCAGTGGTTTTTGGAAGATCCACAAAGTTGTATAACCATCACCATTACCTAATTTTTATCACCTTCCCTCAAAATCCTGTATCCATTATCATTTGCCCCTCCTCCCAGTCCCTAGCAACCACTGATCTACTTTCTGTCTCTGTAGATTTGCCTGTTTTGGACATTTCATATAAATAGAATAATACAGTAGGTAGGTTTTTTAATTTCATTTAGCATAAAGTTTTCAAGGCTGATCCATATTATAACATATATCAGTACTTCATTCCTTTTTATTGCAGAATGATATTTTTTTGTTGCTGTATATTGATGAAAATATTTCATGTTTTCTTTATCCATTCATCAATTAGTGGACAGCTGGGGATTTCCAGTTTTGGGGGCTATTGTGACTAATGTTCCTGTGAACATTCATATATAAGTTTTTGAAGTTTTTGTGTAGACATATTTTTCATTTCTTTTGGGCATATACCTAGGAGTGGTATTTCTGGGTTATATTATAACTCTACATTTAGCTTTCTGAGAACTGCCAAACTGTTTCCAAAGCAGCTACTCCATGTTATTCCCACCAGCAATATATGAAGGTTCCAATTTCTCTGTATCTTCTACAACACTTGACATTGTCT
Organism: Craseonycteris thonglongyai; assembly: GCA_004027555.1. NCBI lineage: Eukaryota > Metazoa > Chordata > Mammalia > Chiroptera > Craseonycteridae > Craseonycteris > Craseonycteris thonglongyai. The sequence continues at coordinate 14,644 of PVKE010032668.1, forward strand.
ATCTTTTATTATAGCCATCATGAGTGTGAAATGGTATCTCCTGGTGGTTTTGATTTGCATTGCCCTGATGACTAATGATATTGAACACTTTTTCATGTACTTATTGACCATTTGTATATCTTCTTTGGAGAAATATCTATTCAAATCGTTTATGTGTATTTTAATTTATTTTCTTTTTACTATTGTGTTGTAATGTGATTTATCTTCAATTAATTTTTTTATGTATGTTGTGAAGTAGGAGTTGGTCAAGATTCTTCTTCCCTCCCCACCCTTCTGTAGCTATCTAATTATTCTAAAATAATTTGTTTCAAAGAGTTTTTTCATTTTTGCTGAATATCAAATGATCACTTAAGTGTGGTTCTTTTACTAGGTTCCCTATTCTAGTACCATGCTGTCTCAATTATTGTAGCTTTATAATAGGTCTTTAATTTGGGCAGTATAATTCTTTCAGCTGGGTTTTTTCATTTGAATTTTGCTTGTAATCCTAGGATAAACCTCACTTGATCATCATGATTATAGTAGACAGAATAATGTTCCCTGCTATTTCCCAAAGCCATTCATGTCCTAAAGCCCTGGCCCTGTGATTATTTGTTATATATTAAATTATATTTGTTATGGTGATCAGTAATCTTTGATGTTACTATTGTAATTGTTTTGGGGTGCCACACATATAAGGTGGCAATTTATCTGGTCAGCGACTGTGTTGTGTGTTCTTACTGCTCCACCAACCATCTGTTCTCCCATCTTTCTCCCTCTCCTCAGGCCTTCCTATTCCCTGAAACACTAGAGTATTCAAAATTAATTACCTTACAGTGGCTTCAAAGTGTTGAAGTGAAAGGAAGAATTGCACATCTCTTGCTTTAAATCACAAGCTAGAAATAATTAAGCTTAGTGAGGAAGGTATATCAAAAGCTGAGATAGGCCAAAAGCTAGACCTCTTGCACCAGACAGCCAAGTTGTGAATGCAAAGGGAAAGTTCTTGAAAGAAATTAAAAGTGCTACTCCAAAACATACAAATGATAAGAAAGTGAAACAGCCTTATTACTGATATGGAGAAAGTTTTAGTGGTCTGGATAGAAGATCAAACCAGCCACAACATTCCATTAGGCCAAAGCCTAATTCAGAGCAAGACCCTAACTGTCTTCAATTCTATGAAGGCTGAGAGAGGTGTGGATGCTGCAGAAGAGAAGTCTGAAGCTAGCAGACCTTGGTTCATGAGGTTTAAGGAAAGAAGTCATCTCCATGACACATAAGTGTGAGGTGAAGCAGAAAGTGCTGATGTGGAAACTACAGCAAGGTGTCCAGAAGATCTAGCTGAGATAATTAATGAAGGTGGCTGCACTAAACAACAGTTTCAGTGTAGATGAAACAACCTTCTTTTGGAAGAAGATGCCATCTAGCACTTTCATAACTAAGTCATGCCTGGCTACAAAGTTTCAAAGGACAGTCTGATTCTCTTGTTAGAGCCTAATGCAACTTATGACTTTAAACTGAAGCCAGTGCTCATATATAATTCCAAAAATCCTAGGACCCTTAATAATTGTGCTAAATTTACTTTTCCTGTGCTCTATAAAGGCAACAACGAAGCTTGAATAACAGCGCATCTGTTCATTGAATATTTTAAGCTCACTATTGAAACCTGCTGTGCAGAAAAAAAATAAATAAATAAATAAATAAATAAATAAATATATATATATATATATATTCCTTTTAAAATATTACTGCTCATTGACAATGCTTCTGGCCACCCAAGTGCTTGATGGAAATGTACAATGAGATTAATGTTTTTATACCTACTACCACAACATCTATTCTTCACCTCATGGATCAAGGAGTAATTTTGACTTTTAAGTATTATTATTTGGGGAAGCCAGGATGGCTCAGTGGGTTAAGTGCTCACTTTGCAGCCCCAGGGACTGAGGATCTAATCCCAGCCCTGGGCCGTGAAGACCTATATGCTGAACTGGGGTGTGCTTCCCCAGGTTCTCACCCTCTAGTTTGGCCCCTCACTTGAGAGGGCATTTCTCTTATGCTGGAGGCCTTCTGCCCAGTTCCCACCCTGTGAGACCCTGCCAACCTGTGTGGAGCAAAACCATGTCGAAAACTGATGATGTACAACTATGGAGACTGCTCTGGGCCCTTCCCCTTCTCTCTGTCTCTCTCTCTCTCTGTCAAAAACAATAAAAAAAAAATTTTTTTTTAAGTATTATTTAAAAACTGCATTTCACAAGGCTGTAGCTGCCATAGATAGTGATTCTGCTGATGGATCTGGGCAAAGTAAATTGAAAACCTTTGGAAAAGATTCACCATTTTAATCATGGGAAGAGATCAAAATATCAACATTTACAGGAGTTTGGAAGAAGTTGATTTCAACCCTCATAGATGACTGAGGTATTCTAGACTTCAGTGGAGGATGTAACTGCAGATGTGGTGGAAATAATAAGAGAACTGGAGTTAAAATTGGAATCTGAAGGTCACTGAACTGCTACAATCTCATGATAAAACCTTAATGAATGAGGAGTTGCTTCTAATGGATGAGCATAGAAAGTTATTTCTTGAGATGGAATCTCTTGGTGAAGGTGCTGTGAAGATTGTTAAAATGACTACAACGCATTTAGAAGTATTATATAAACTTAGTTGATAGAGCAGAGGCAGGGTTTGAGAGGATTGACTCCAATTTTGAAAGTTCTACTCTGGGTAAAAATGCTATGAAACAGCATCACAAGCTACAGAGAGATCATTCATGAAAGGAAGCATCAAATGATGCAGGATACTTCATAACTGTCTTATTTTAAGAAATGCCACAGCGACCCCACCCTTCAGCAACCACCACCCTGATCAGTCAGCAGTCATCAAAATCAAGGCAAGACCCTCCACCAGCAAAATGATTACAACCTGATGATAGTTAGCATTTTTAGCAACAAAGTCTTTGAAATTAAGATATGTGCATTGTTTCTTTAGACATAATGTTATTGTACACTTTATAGACTATAGCATAGTATAAACCTAACTTTTATATGTACTGGGAATCCAGAAAGTTCAGCTGACTTGCTTTATTTATAATATTTGCTTTATTGTGATGGTCTAAAACTGAACCCACAATGAGGTATGCCTGCAATTGCTATAATACAAAAAAGTAAAATCTGTGAATGTGTCTACAAGTGGGTAAATACTAAAACAAAAATAAAATAATTACAACAATAAAAATGAACTCACCTTGTTTCACCTGTGGAAAAGTACCACAGTTACATCCATCAGACACTGGGCATCCAGCCATAACACTCACACGCATATGCATAGCAATCACAGACTTTAGTCCACAAACTTAGATGTGCAAGAAGTGTGTAACTTCCTTTTTTTTCTCTTGCTTCTTTTCCCAAGTGTAACTAAACTCAGTACTGCTGAGGCCCCAGTTTTACTGGGTGAAAGAAATCCAATTTCAGGCTATTCAGATCATCTCCGTTAGTTCAAGGTCCCTGTCTCATCCCAAAGCATTGAAGCTGAGGGGAGCATGTACTTACCGTCCCCACTCACTCTGCACAAACGTTCCTGTTCCCTTCGGGCTTTTTGGTGTTATCCATCCTAGGTCTTGCTGCAGCCTCCTTGACTGCAGAGGTTTAGACCTTTTCTCACCACATCTGTACCCTTCTCAACAGCAAATGAAAACCATTCATCAATGGGACTACAACCTCTTCTGCACCGTGGTG